>CAUYQU010015430.1:0-13309 GCA_963574635.1 Cheracebus regulus
TTAGCATTTCGTTAAATCTTCTTTCAAGGTTCTTAGTTTCTTTGCATTGGGTTAGAACATGTTCTTTTAGCTCACAGAAGTTTCTTATTATCCACCTTCTGAAGCCTGATTCTGTGAGTTCATCACACTCATCCTCCCTCAGGCCTTGTTCTCTTGCTGATGAGGAGCTGCGATCCCCTGTAGGAGGAGAGGCATTCTGATTTTGGGTGTTCTCAGCCTTTTTGCACTGGTTTCTTCCCATTTTTGTGGATTTATTCCACTGTCATCTTTGTAATTGCCAACTTTCAGATTGGGTCTCTGAGTGGACGTCCAGCTTGTTGGTTATGAAGTTTTTTCTGTTTCTTAGTTTTCCTTTGGCAGACGCCCCTTCCCCACAGAGCTGGGCCTTCCCGGGTTCAGCTGTGCTTGCTATCTTTTTTTTTTTAAGATCTTTTTTGTTTGTTTGTTTTTGAGACAGAGTCTCACTCTGCTGCCAAGCTGGAGTGCTGGGTTCAAGTGATTCTCCTGCCTTAGCCTCCCCAGTAGCTGGGATTACCAGTGCCCGCCACCATGCCTGGCTGATTTTTTTTTTCTTTTTCTTTTTTTAGTAAAGACGGGGTTTCACCATGTTAGCCAGGATGGTCTCAATCTTCTGATCTTGTGATCTACCTGCCTCAGCCTCCCAAAGTGCTGGGATTACAGGCGTGAGCCACTGCACCTGGCCTTACCTTCTTTCATGTCTGCAACTAGATTAATATTTTGGTGAATGTCAGTGATTTTCTTAGGTATTCCAGTCCACTGTTTGTTGAATGAAAGACAAAATTGATAAACATATGGTGCTTTACTTATTAATGTTATTTTTGATAGTGTTACTTTTAGTATTAATAAAACTAAAAAAAGAATTTCTTTTACTATATACCTGAAATATAGTGTAAATTCAATGAATATTTATGGAATTGGTGAATGAATAATAATAAGCCACAATGAAGCACCTAGTCTTACCAGTATAATCTTCTTTAAAACTGGAAACATTCCTCTTTTTTTTTTTTTTTTTTGAGACAGAATCTCACTCTGTCACCCAGGCTGGAGTGCAATGGCACAATCTTGGCTCACTGCAACCTCCACCTCCTGGGTTCAAATTATTCTGGTGCCTCAGCCTCCTGCGTAGCTGGGATTACAGGCACCCACCACCTTGCTCAGCTAGTTTTTTGTATTTTTATTAGAGATGAGGTTTCACCATGTTGGACAAGCTGGCCTTGAACTCTTGATATTAAGTGATCCGCCCATCTCAGCCTCCCACAGTGCTGGGATTACGGGTGTGAACCACTGTGCCTGGCGAGAAAGCTTTGTCTGACTTTCCAAGTTCATGTTGGGTACCCATTTGTGCTCTCACACCATCCTGGGCTTCCTCTAACATACCACATATACAATACATTATAATTGCTTGTTTAGTTATTGATCATGTCCACCATTTTGTGTGCTCCATTAAGGCAGGGATTATGCCTGTGTTGTTACGTGATAGATACAAAATGCATTTAACTCAAATATATGAACTGTAGTTTCTCATAGGCAGGTGTGAAATCTTATCTGCCTGTTTTATTTTGCAATGTGGACATAGTATTACATTGTTACACAGTTTTCAATTAATATTTATTACTTTTCTCTTTTTGTGAAACAGAGTCTCACTCTGTTGCCCAGGCTGGAGTGCAATGGTACAATCTTGGCTCACTGCAACCTCTGCCTCCTGGGTTCAAGTGATTCTCATCTCTCAGCCTCCCGAGTAGTGGCCTGACTAATTTTTGTATTTTTAGTAGAGACCGAGTTTCACCATGATGGCCAGGCTGGTCTCAAACTCCTAGACTCAAGCAATCCGCCTGTCTTGGACTCCCAAAGTGCTGAGATTATGGATGTGAGCTACCATGCCCAGCAATACTTCTTATTTGAAATTACTACTCTCTGTTAGACCATGTGATCAGAAAAAAGAAATTGCTTTTCATATTGGACAAAATAGAAGACTAAGCCTGGCTTAAGCAGTCACACAATGATATTTAAAGTATTTTCCATTTTAGCCTGCCAGCTTTTGCTCCTCTCCAATAACATAGGTGACTTAGCCCTTTTAGCGTTTCCAAAAAGGGAAAACAGAATCACCTTAATTGGAGGATTTCCAAACAGTTAAAATGGTATTGGATGGTGATGTCTAAAAAAACTGAAGCAAGGGTATGTCAGATACATCATATACATCAGTCTCATGGTTGGGTAACTTTGTTCCATTAGTTTAGCAGGCAGATGCCTTGGAGGCTATTGTACTCCCTATAGTACCACAGTTCGTGTTGTATCCAAGAATGCAGATTTTAAGGTTTTCAATCTAACATTTTCTTCCAAGTTTTAGACTCCATTGTGCAATTGTTTTAACCAGAGTAACAATTTTCTCTTTGTTTTTCCTCTTTCTCAAGGTATATTGTGAACATTTAGAGACCAGAATTATATACTTAGCATGGCACAAAGTTTACGGAATTCCCTGGACATGGCCTTCGGCTCAGAACCAATTGGCAGTGCCAATTGGTTAGAAGAGTCAATTACATTTGTAAAGGTTTTAGTTCTTAGAAAATCATACTCCAGGAACAATGAGGAAAACAATCTCTATGACTTGGCTGAGATGAGGCTAGAAATATCATCTGTCCTAAATTTAAATTTGTTGGGACTGAAGACAACGTGTTCTATTTTTGATGATTACAGGTCATGATTTCCACAGCCTGACTGCTTTTGGCAACATATTATTGTGTTAAATGGCACATAAGCAGTTTTCAAATCCAAACCATGAGTTTTCATCCTTTTTTTTTCTTCCCTATTTGCTAATCACAGCCTGCTTTTTCTAGATCTTCACTTTGGCTGTGCTATTAGCTAATCCTAATCAAAATTTCCTTAGGGAAGATTCTTCTTTGAGTTGGTCACTGAACACATTTTTTTCCCTACTAATCAGACCACTCGTTGTGAGTAATTGAAACCTATAGATGGTCTATTTTCTAGTTTAGAGAACTGAGTCAATTTCTCTTGGCAAAAAGTGGCTAGGGCATTGAACTGAGATGGAGCCTGTGTCTGCTATGGGGGAGAAAACTTTGCTGCCAGATCAAGTTGGAAGAACATCTCCTCTAAGTCATAAGCCACATAATTTATCTAGCTCTACTTTTCTCATTTCTACTGGGCAAGTGCTATTTACCCCTCATCTTACATACAAAATTGTGTGTGTTCATTTGTGCCCTTATGGTATATGGATACATTGGAGACCATCTGTCTTTTTTATTTTCCAATGGTGTGCTTACTTCTTATATGATGCCTATTAAGAATTGTTAAAGTAAACTAAATATGACTTGAGAAGGACTCTGTACGTCTATATTTGAGTCTTTGTGGACTAACTGTAACCTAACTTAATAGGTAGATGAGGTTGAAAACCCAGCCTATGTGCTTGTAACAGTAACTGAGTATTGGCCAATTCCAGCAGCCATACTTCAACCACTCATACTGCTGAATGTTCAAACTGTGTTCAAATAAAGCAAACCCCAATATGTAACCAATCCAGCTGTTTCTGTACCTCACTTTGCTTTTTTTGTCTATAAATTTGTTCTGACCATGAGGTATCCACAGAGTCTCTCTGAATCTGCTGTAATTCTGGGGGCTGCCTGATTCGTGAATCATTCATTGCTCAGTTAAACTTTAAACTTAATTTGGCTGAAGTTTTTCTTTTAAAAGTACAGAGAAAAACTTTGTGGCAATTCAGTGTTTTTTAAAGGAAGCAGAGAAAAAGTCCTTGTGTGTTCTGGATTCTCTTCAACCTATCTGCCAGGTGGGCTTTCACCCCCTCCTCTCTGAGCCATCAGCCCAAGAGAGGAGGCCTGGGACTCTGTGTCCTCTACCTTGTTACCCGTATTCTTTAACTGCTCTTCTGGAAGGAGCAGCCTCAGGCAGCTTCCTATTACTGGAAGCAATGTCCATCCTACATTCTGTCAGAGTATTCCTAACATGGATCTTGGTACTGGAGCTACAGGATGACTTGGAACTATGGATTATTGAGAATGAAAAGGTATCAGTTTAATTCCTCCTTCTCCAAAATAAGACCCTATTTTGTTATTCTTATTTTTCTTATTATTTTTGAGATGGAATTCTGATCATCACCCAGGCTGGAGTGCAATGGTGCAATCTCTGCTCACTGCAACCTCTGCCTACTGGGTTCAAGTGATTCTCCTGCCTCAGCCTCCCAAGTAGATTACAGGTACCTGCCACCACACCTGGCTAATTTTTGTATTTTTAGTAGAAACAGGGTTTCACCGTGTTGGTCAGGCTGGCCTTGAACTTCTGGCCTCAGGTGATCTACCTGCCTCAGCCTCCCAAAGTGCTAGGATTATAGGCATGAGCCACCGTGCCTGGCCCCTATTTTATTTTTATTACATTACAAAAATGGGGCTGTAATATTTTTGTAATCTACTTAAAAATATCATGGACAGCTTTCTATGTCCTCAAATATAGGTCCGCATTGCTATTTTTATTAACTCCATGCTATTCCACCATAGTTTACTTGACCTTTCTTGGCTAACTTAAAAAATGAAGAATTTTGTTAATAGAGCTCTTTTGTAGTAATTGCTATGATTTCTTTCAGTCCAGCAAGTTGCTACTTCTGTACTTGGGCATATTCTTCTCTAAGCTGTTAGAAACTATTCAAGTCCTTTAAGGCTTTTTAGAACACCCTAAGTAAACTTGATGCTCATATCAGCTATTAACAGTCAATTACGAGTGAGATTTAAAGTCCCACAGAGAAGAGTAGAATAAATTTCAGAAAAATTCCCTAACTTTCAGAATCCAAATGATAAACAGAATTTAGACACCTACCTGTAGCTAAAGCTGGGCTTAGGTTCTCTGTACATATGTGGCACCATCATGATTCATATGATGTCAGAGGTAACCTGCCTTAAAATGATTTGTCAGTATTTGAATACCCTGAAATCTCATCTACAATAGCTTCATTATTTTACCTTGCATTTTTGGTTCCATAGTTATGAAATGCTGTTGCTGTTGGCATCATTTATGCTATGGTATAATTGAGCTTCAGAAGCTCTGTGTGTGTGTGTGTGTGTGTGTGTGTGTGTGTTTTCTCACATCCCTTCTTGAAAAAATGTGAGTAGAAAAGAGGATACTCATTGAATATCTAATACAGGAAGGTCGCCTGACGGGTGTGGAGGTTGGGCAAGAGTGAAGGTTCCATGAACTTGATGTCTGGAATCACTACAGGGTCATTTGCCTAGTCATAGTTTTTTTCCCAGCATAATTTCTGATGGGAGCATAGATGACAAAGTAAATTTCAGGCCTTATGAGAGGGTGAAGGGGAAATTCTCATGCCCCATGGACAGATCTGACAAGGAGCTTCAACAAAAAAGACTTTTTTTACAAACTTGAAATGAGGAGAGATTTTTATCATTCAACAGATGGTAAAGAAACCACAGGCAAGAGAGCCTGAAGATGCTTTGCAGGCCTAATTTACCATCAGTTGAGCGCCCCCTGGGGGATAGCCGGTGGAGAAGGTGATCCAGGTCCCTGAATATTGCCCGTTTTCCACTTTTCGACAGTCCGTGGGGCAGTGCCTGATTTGACTTGGGAATTAAAAGAGGCTTGAGGCTTATAATCATTCATAAGGGATCAATAATAATTCCAGCTCTGTTTATGTTCAGTAGTTGTAGAATTAAGGTAAGTAGCATACTTTGCAATCCACAGGTTGCCATATGGATATTGGCAATCATTACTGCAAAGACCACTCCCTATAAGGCTGCCTGAGATCTCATTTGGAAGAGAATATAATTTTATCCTTATAAAAACCCTAAGAAGAAGGGAAGGAAACTAATTTAATTTTCCAAAATGAAACTAGCTTTATTTTGTCTGATAGTAGAAAACATAAAATATTATATAATATGTTTATATAAACTGTTTTAGAAATATATTACAATGTGTAGACTATTCAAAAATAAATATAACAAAAGAGACTACATCTTTTAAATTTTGGAATGTATCACTGAATAGGCCTCCAGAAAGACTAGATCAATAAATATACGTACCTGAGGTGTGTGAGAGCAGCCTATTGCTTGCACACTTGCAAATCCTGAGGTTTGGCCATCTTTTTAATCATAACCAATCCGTTTTTTTCTTTTTTGCTTTTCTTTGATTACTAGTGAGGCCGAACATCTGTTCATATATTTACTAGCCCTATTTCATTTTGAATTGTTTATTCATATTCTTTACCCTATTTTCTTTCTCTTTTGTGCTGATTTATAAGAACTTGAGGTGCTATGGATAATCAACCTTTTTCTGGCACATGTGTTGCAAATATTTTTCTCCAGGTGTTATCTTTTATCCTTCATTGGGATGTGTTTGTAATTTAAAAACTTTGTTTTATGTAGATAAATACAGTAATATTTTCATTTATGGTATCTGGCTTTGGCACCATTGCATGGAAAAACTTTTCTTATTTAAAGGTGTAAAATTATTCACCCCTAGTTTCTTTGAAAATAGCATTTATTGAATGTCTACATATGCCAGGAGCTGTGTTTGGCTTATTACATGTATAAGTTTGTTAAATTTTCACCACAGTATTATGAGGTAGGCATTACCATCGTCTCTGTTTTGCAAATTAAAAATTGCAGATTGAAAAACATGATTTACTCATGATCACCAGGCCGAGAAGTGGTAGACCCATGCTTAGAGGTTTGACCTCTGACTTCATGGAGTATAAACTTCTCAAATATTTAATATCCAGAGATGAATCTGCCTACAGATATTTAATTTGAATAAATTCATAAGTTAGAATCTATTACAAATACTTTCCCCAGAATAAAATACCCAGTCTTGAAAAAATTACTTTAATAGCTTCATGTGTGCTAGATAATAAAAATAAGTAGAGAATATGGCTGAGAATGCCAAGAACTAGTTTATAGAGCAAAATATATTAATTTCCATAATGTAGATGAATAGAATATTTGTTTTTTTGTAGTAGAGAAAGATTTTAATTGATGTGAGGCCAGCCACCCCATGTGGGAGAAGAATGGAGTTATTATTCAGATCAATCATATGGAAGGCTCATAGGTTAGGTTTTTTTTCCAAAGGCAGTTTGGGGAGAGTGATGGTAGCTAGGCTTACTGCGGATTTGTTGGGTCCAAGATGAAACCATAGGGGTGTTGAAGCTGTCCTCTAGAGCTGAGGTGCTTCTGGGCAGGGCACAGAAGTGGACCCAGTCAGTGGGTCCAGGTGGAGCCACAGGTGTCACACATGCAAAACAACTGAAAAGATATTTCAAAAGGTCAATCTACAGCAGTAATTTTGTGTGTCTTGTGACCAGTCTATGCCTTAGTAGAATTCAGGTTCCTCTCCTCCCCCTAGCCTGATGGCCTTTCATTATGTTTGCAAAGGTGGTTGGGTTTTTGGGAAAGGCCTATTATCATTTGAACTATAAATTAAATGGCTACCAAAGTTAGCTTAGCCCCAGCTCAGGAATTCTTAAGGGAAAGGCAAGATGGGGAGGGTAGTGGGTTAGATCAGATCTCTCTCTCGTTTTTTTTTTCAAACACAGTAATTTATTTATTGAGAGCCTCCTCTTCCTGCCCTTGCAGTCTGTAGGTCACTTTTTCCACTTGTAGATTTTGTGCGCAAGTCCCAGAAAGATAACTGGGGGCAGGGGCGCTGCGTACTGTTCAGTGAGACCCATAATGTGTCTGTCACGGTCTTTCTCATACTACAGAACCACAAACCCCAGATCCAGCTCATCATATAGTGCCTTCACCCAGGCCACCTTCTCGGCCTCCTTCTGTCCGTAATTCCCCTTTAGGATCTGGTACTGTTCTGGAGTGGCCTGTTGCAGACACTGAACCACCTGCCAGCTGCATTTGTTGTCCTGAATGTCAGTGCCAACTTTGCTGGTCATGCTGGGGTCCCTAAAGAGGTCAAGGTAATCATTCCGAATCTGAACTCTCCCATCTCCAGCAGGATCTTCTTGGCATCGTCGTGCTCCTTGCCATCAGTTCCTGGCTGCAGCTACAGGAAGGTAGAAGGAGTAGAAAACTGTTTTGTACCTGAGAATAGATTTGTATCTCTTTTCAGTGAATCTGCCAAGGTCAGCATCGTCCTCAGGGGCTGTGATGAGGTCCAGGGTCTGCCCAATCTCAGTCTGATAGGCACTCTGCAGGAAGAGCTCAATCAAGTTCAGGTAAAAGGGTTGCTCCCAGCAGTAGAGCTTCAGCAGGTGGTAGATACATGCTTCCTGAAGGATAGCATCATTGATGGTGTCCAAACCCATGCCTGGCTTCTGATACCAGCAAATATCTGTGCCCGGCAGGTGAGGGATGAGTCCATGAGGTCATCTATCACCAGGAAGAAAGGCTGCAGCTCCCTGAGCCAGGCAGTAGCATCTCCTGTCTCTGGGTGCCCCATCTCATCCTCAGCCAGCACCCTAATGATCTGGGAGAAATGTTGAATGAAATCCTGCTTTTCTTGGGCATAAACATCAGATTTCTGGTCTCCATTCATTCTGAGGGAGGAGCAAAGGGCTCTGTTCCTGGATGCAGGTTCCTGCTTGATCAGATCAGGTCTCTTTTACCACCATCATTTTCTGTTATAATTTTTGCAAAGGCAGTTTCAGTGTCACACATTTCTGAATCGCTTCTAGCAAAATCGAGCTAGTAAACTACAAAATGTTCTATAAACAAGCTACCCAGGCTCTTGCTAAAATGAGAACTGTTTGGTAAATTTTTAAAAATATAAAGTATAATGAAAATATTGCTATTGATACAGCATTTTTCTCCTGATACTTTGAGTTTTGGCCATTTTCAGAGAATTGGTGGAGGAAATTAGATGTTTTAAAATTATATGGAAAAAAAGTTATTAACATTGACTTGAAAACTTTGTATTACAGGGAAAACAGTGCTTTTTCTTGATCGATCATTCAGTAGTTGAAAATAACTCCCAATATTTTAAAACCAAGGGGAAATAATACATAGGATACAAAGATAATGAGCTATATTTTTAACCACGTAATACTGAAAAAGTTTCCAGAAATAATTTTATTTTAATTTGCTTAAGAAATGTAGCATAAGCGACAAATAATATTCAAAGGGGACTGTGTTGTGGGTGTTTTTGGCTGAGATTGCAGTAAAAAAAGAGAAAATTTTAGGCCAGGCGTGGTGGCTCACCCCTGTAATCTCAGCACTTTGGGAGGCTGAGGCAGGCAGATCATGAGGTCAGGAGTTCAAGACCAGCCTGACCAACATGGTGAAACCCCATCTCCTCTAAAAATACAAAAAAATTAGCTGGGTGTGATGGCAGGTGCCTATAATCCCAACTACTTGGGATGCTGAGGCAGAATTGCTTGAAATCAGGAGGCAGAGGTTGCAGTGACCTGAGATTGTGCCACTGCACTCCAGCCTGGATGACAGACCAAGATTCTGTCTCAGGAAAAAAAAAAAAAAAAGGAAAGAAAGAAATTGTTAGCTAGGTGCTGTGACTCATGCCTGTAATCCCAGCACATTGGGAGGCTGAGGCAGGAGAATTGCTTGAACCTGGGAGGCAGAGGTTGCAGTAATCCTAGATTGGGTCACTATATTCCAGCCTGGGCGACACAGCGAGACTCTCAAAAAAAAAAAAAAGGAAATGAGTCCAACCTTTGTTGTCTTTGTGGTATGTTTCTCAGCTATCAAGAGGCTAGATATAGTCCTTTGAATAAGACAATTTTTTCCTCTTGCGTTTCTTTAGAAATGAGAGAGAGAAAAGGAGGGTGTAGAAAGAGAAACAGAGACTCTGAATACTGGGCAATAAACCAATTTTTTTTGGTGTGGTCTGCACTTAATAGATAGAGAGTTATGCAGAGCTGGATGAATATTATATGAATAACTGTATGGATAACGGTTCCATTTGAGATGGGAAATAGAAATGTTGATGAAAATAGTGGAATTCTGTAAAATATTTTAAGATATTTATTCTGAACCAAATATGAGTAACCAGTGGCCTGTGACACAGCCCCAGAAGATCCTGAGAACACGTGCTCAAGTGGTCGGACCACAGCTTGGTTTTATATTTTAGGGAGACAAAAGACATCAGTCAATACATGCAAGATGTATATTGGTTCAGTTTGGAAAGGCAGAACAACCTAGGGGGAGGCTTCCAAGTCACAGGCAGATCAAAGATTTTCTGATTGGCAATTTGTTGAAAGAGTTACTATCTAAAGACCTGGAGTCAACAGAATGGAATGCCTAGGTTAAGATAAGGGGTGGTAGAGACCAGGGTTTTATCATGCAGGTGGAACCCCCAATTAGCGGGCTTCAGATCTCTTATCAGACCTAAAAAGGTGCCACACTCTTGGTTAATTCTCTCATGGATTTGAGGAAAGACCTGGAAAGGAAAGGGGATTCTCTGCAGAATCAAGATTATCCCCATAAGAGATAGCTTTATAGTGCCATTTTAAAGTATGTCAAAGAAATATATTTTGAGGTAAAAGACTTCAGTTTCTTTCTTTCAGAACCTGCTATTTGTCATTTGTTGCTATAATAGAGTCAGGCTGGAATTTGGTGTCTTTTTGCTTCAAAAAGTCTGTTTTGTCACTTCTAAGATCTCTGTTTTAATGTTAATGCTGGACAGTTGTGCCTATTTCCAAAGAAGAGAGGGTAGAATGATAAGGCATGTCTGACACCCCCTTCCTATCATTACCTGAACTAGATTTTCAGGTTATTTTGGAATGCCCTTGGCTGAGAAGGGGGGGCATCTATCAGTCAGGGGGCTTAGAATTTTATTTTTGGTTTACAGAAAGAAAGCATGGGAAAAGTGGAAATATATACATCTGAAGTTTGTGATAGGGAGCTGAACTGGAGAAAGATTCAAGAGTCAGAATTTATGTGTGTATTTAAGTATTTGTTTACTCAACAAATGCCTATGGAGTTCTTTCTATGTGCTTGGCACATTTTAGGGGAGTAGTACTCTCCTTTCACTGCAGCTTTAGCCCACAGATAATTGGACTTAATTGGGGGAGTGCAGGGGAGGCTGCTTTGTCTCTTCTCACCAACCCCTCATTCACTTCTTACTAAAGGACAGAGAAAAGGTTGATCAATAACTCTAAATTTGAAATTAATTGGCAGCATTTCACTGTGGGTTGGGCCACTGTATTAATGGGGAGTGTTATTAATGACATGCCCTCTTCTTTCTCCCACTTTCTGGACCTATGCTGCTGGCAGGTTAGTATCAAGGACTTCCCTCATGTGAAGTGTGGTCATTCCCTTTTTCTTCTCTGTCTTCCCCCATGGATCAGATTGGCTGGGCCCTCTGTAAACTGCAAAGCAAGATCAGCTCAGAGCAAAGCTTTGGAGGGAAGCATGTTCTTTCTGTGGTGGTGTCTCCATTTCTGTGTCTGGGCTGGCAAGGCAGACTTGTGATTCTCATCCACCTGGGTAGCTGTGTAAGTGAACCCAGGGTTGCCATGCAGTGCTGGCCTTGGTTGCTCACCTACTCCAGGATTAGCTGAGTCTCAGGGCTGAGAAGCAGGAGATGTCACCATGATCCTGAGCCTAAGCTGTTTGTTTCAATCCAGCTTCTACCAGAGCTCTGCTCTGTTAATGCTATTAACAAAAAGTGTGTTTTATTTGGCTAGTGATCCTTGTAGGCATACTGCATTGGCCATGGCTTTGAAGGTGGAGAGGGGAGAGTGGTAGTTCAGATCTCCACTGCCACTAAAATAACACATTGGTTACCTAAAGCCATGGAAGTAAATATGATATCCCAGGGAGAGTATAGAAAATTAGAAAAGGTGAAGAAAAGATGACAGAATCCTCAGAAGAAACCCCCATTCAAGGAGTAGGCATTGGGTCATAGGACTCCACTGTGAAAGAAGAGTTAGAGTAGAAAGTCTGATGGTAACCCGCTCATAGTGACTGTGTAGATGTGGACATTCCGGGAGACATATTACTCCTCTTGTTTTCACTTTTTGTATTTAAAAAATCATTTTAACAAGGAACAGTAGTGCTTTTATAATAATAAAAAATAATTTAGGAAAAAGTCAGATGAAGAAAGAGCTTAGCAGCATGAATTAGCCAGAGGAAAAACTCTGGAATAATTGTTTAAGATGTTAGGTGATCCTGAAATATTGCTGTCTCTCTATGGCCTCAAGGAAGGATGAATCTTTCTTCCACCTCAGGTTGTGACGAATAAACCTGCTCCTCAATTGTATGTACATTAATTGCATTTCTTTGGCAATCAACACATGTATGAAGCAAATAGAGATTTTGAAAAATTCGTGTAGTGAGGAACCACAGATCAACCTGTCGATTCATGTGAGAAGCCATCTAGTGGAAAGTAAAGTCTGAGGCCAGGAAGCACACCCCAAGGACCAGGGAGGTGGGGGCAAAGGAGAGAAGAAACCTAGAGAGCCTAAGAGCAGAAGAAATGTATTTGTTCATTCAGCAAATACTCATTAAGTGCCTATTATGTGTCAGGTTCTGCATGAGGTATTGGGAATGCAATGGTCAACAATATTAATGTGGTTTCTGTCCTCATCAACATTCTGTATTAGAGGGGATACAGGCAAGTGAGAAAAGAGTCACAACAGAATGATAAATGCTCTGATAGGTCATTGTTATGGGAGCACTTAAAACCTCCAAGGTTAAAACCCATTTATGCCTAGTGTTCCATTATTGGAATGCTAAGTATGTAGGACTTCTTTATTTATTTCTTTATTTATTTGAAAGAAAGAAAAAGAGAAAAGAAGAAAGAAAGAGCAAAAGAAAGAAAGAAAGAGAATGAAAGAGAGAAAGAAAGAGGAAGAGAAAGAGGGAGAGAGAACAGGATTCTTGTTTTATTGCCCAGGCTAGAATGCAGTCTAAAAATGGGTATTAAAAACCTCTTATATGCCAATAATTGTGCTTAACAATGGAGACAGGAAGGAATAAGGGATGAAAATAACAAACAAGCAGCCAACCAATATTTTATTTAAACCTGTGAAATGCTATGCAATTGCTGAGGATTACTTCCAATTATGCGGTCACTTTTAAAATAGGTGTAATGTGATACTGAGAAAAATATATGTTTTGTGGATTTGGGGTGGAGAGTTCTGTAAATATTTGTTAAGTTTACTTGTTCCAGGTCTGAGTTCATGTCCTGGATATCCTTGTTAACTTTCTATCTCGTTGATCTGTGTAATATTGACAGTGTAATGTTAAAGTCTCCCACTATTATTGTGTGGGAGTCTAAGTCTCTTTGTAAGTCATTAAGAACTTATGTATCTGGGTGCTCCTGTATTGGGTGCGTATATATTTAGGAT
>CAUYQU010015433.1:0-25850 GCA_963574635.1 Cheracebus regulus
CAGGGAGCTGGAGCTGCCCAGAAGTCTCTGGGGACAGGGAAATTGGTGCTCCCCATTTTGTGTTATAATCAGTTGAATAATCCTACAAGGTATCACTTGAATTCCCGTGTGTTACAGAGTTTAATAAAGTAACACTTTCAACTGATCCTCTTAGAGGTATACCAAAAAAATATTTGAAAAAATAATGGCCAAAAATTTCCCAGAGTTTATGAAAACCACAGATTCAAGAAGGTCAACAAATTGCTTAAAAATAGAGAAAGTCTAATATTAAGAAATAAGATCTTCGCTGGGAGAGGTGGCTCATGCTTGTAATCATGGCTTAGATAATCTTGTAAGATTGTGCAGCAAACAGACCCTAAAATTAGGCAATTTGGATATTAATCCCCCTCCACTAAGTATGGCTATGCTGGCTCTTCAAATTAGGGATGGATCTGTTCCCTTGTTTTAATCTGAACAACTCTTGGCTCCTAGAACAGAAGTCTCATCATGACTCCTCACTGTAGCATCACTCTGTGTTACAGCGCTCAAATGCATGAATTCAGAGTCCTACAAATGCTGCTGCAAGCCACAGTACTGTCATATCATCCAACCAATGTCTATCCAACAAAAAGCGGGAAAACTGCCTACCAGGAAACCTGACTCATGATCACACTACAAAATACAGTGCAGATCCAAATGCATCAAGTCCCCACATGATAATGTCTATCCTCCATCACAGCTGAAGAATGATCACAGACAGGACTGAGAATCGAGTCTCCTGCTTCCTCCTATGGATTAATTCATCAATACTGAAAACTGAGACCACTTATGTCAACAAGAATTGACTGCTTTTTCCAGGAAATTCTGGTTCAGGAAAATAATTCTGTGTAACAATAAACTGCCGTTTCCTTCAGGAAATTCCTGAAAACCGATTTATTCAGACAATAGGTTGCTCACCTGGGGAAACAGCCTGCTTAAGCAACCACTGTTTACTGAATCAAGACACTCACCTTGGCTATATCCATCAATGCTAAACTGCTATCTAATAAATTTTGTCTAATCCCCATAAATCCTGGCCTTCAGAGAGCTGCCTCAAACCATTTGATGCAAGACCATAAATCCTATAAATATCTGTCCGTAATCTTCCCCTTCTGAGACACCATGAAAACACTGTCAACGTGTTGCTCTCCCTCACTGCCATTGTTAGATAAACTTAACTTTGTTAATCAGTGGCTTCTTTTTGTGGTTTTGAAATGCATTGGAAATCAACATCTTCTTTGGGAAATTTTCCCTTTTTTCATATCCCAAGTGTGAAAGTGCCTGCTGACGCTTTCTGATTCCCCAGCGGTGCTAGACTCCTTTAGAGAACACATCTCAAACTCTGAGAAAAGGCCATTTTCCCCACAAATTCATTCATTCGTTTTGTAAAATACAATGTTATGGTTTAAATGCACTTCCTCCAAAATGTAGATTAAAACGTATTCACCGTTGTAATGATATTGACAAGTAGGGCCTTGGAGGGGCTTCAAGACGGCTGACTAGAGGCATCTGGTCCTTGCCTCCTCCATTTAGAACAGAAATAGCACATAATCACACGTTTAACACATCACCAAAAAGAGAACACTGGATTTAACAGAGAAGTGATAGAAAACACCTGAAGTGAGGAAAGAGCACTAGCGGGAAGAAATAACAGCCTGCCGGGATTGGCTGGGAGCCTGGAGAGGCTCGCCAGTGTGAGGAACGGGTAAAGTGACCTACCAACAGCGGTCTGCGTTCCCATCATGGACTACTGCAATCCCAGCCCCGTGAGAGCCCCTCCACCCACACAGGCCCTGAGACGAACATGGGGAGCGTTCTGGAGATCACAGATGGCATTGCTCCCGAGGGGAAACTCACGTTGGATCCCACACATCCCCTGAGTCCTAAGCAGCCACAGCAAGACGTCATTTTGAGAGCCTAGTCTCTAGCAGACTGCATCCTGCCCTGAGGCCCAACAGCCCCCGCACCTCCACATACCTGGGGCCCCACTGACATCCTCCGCTGAAAGCGGGGTGCTGCTGCTGGCTGCTGCCTCCAAGACTGAAGCACAAGTCGTAGACAGGGACCCCGCTGGCCCAGTAGTAGGCCTGCCTTGCATTTACAAGCACCCTGAGGACAGACAACTCTGCTTGCAGTCAACAATTGGGCTGAACTGAACGCTCCTTAGCTGCCTATTTATAGCAGCTGCCACTGAAAGCAAGCTCGTCCCCACCCCCGCTCCCGCCCCCACCCCCGCTCCCGCCCCCACCCCCAGCAGAAGGGCTGCAGTGTGACTGCTGCGTCCTCCCACAGCAAAGCATTTTGCTGGGAACCCAGACGGTGCCTGCACGCCGTGCTCCGGCGTCTCCCCAGTGCCTGAGCATGTCATCCTCCTGTATACCCTACTCCGTTATGATGTGATTCCTTCATGTTAAAACTGTGAGTACATGCAAATGGCCCACCGTTTTACTCCTTTCAGGTAACACGTGCATTCATACTAGGCACACGTTTTCTGTAAGGAGCCAGATAGTAACTATTTTAAGTAATTTGGAGGAGGCAGGATGCTCAAAGCAAAGTAGGCAGACTAAATGCTGTGGTCAGGGGTGAAATCAGGCCAGGCAGCTTATGCCTGTAATCCTAGCACTTGGAGAGGCCCAGAGGGGAGGATTGCTTGAACTCAGGAGTTTGAAACCAGCTTGGACAACATAGTGAGACTCATCTCTCAAAAAATTAAAAAATTATCCTGGCGTGGTGGCACTTGCCTGTAGTCTCAACTGCTCAGGAGGCTGCGGTAGGAGGATCTAACCAGCTGCAGTGGGCCATGATCATACCACTGCACTCCAGCCTGGGTGACAGTGTGAAACCCTGTCTCAAAAATAAATAAAAGGCGAGATCAGCAGGGGTCTAACCCACAGAGCAACTAAGGTGAGAAGTAGAAGAAAAGCTGGGGAAAAGGGCTGCATGATGAGATTGGTTTTGCATGCAGAATTGTCGAGATTTGGCCAGGTGTAATCTGATAACTTCTTCTGTTGCTTCTTGTTTAAAAGGTATGTGATATTGCTTCAGAGTCTACTGGAAGAGGAGAGATGCACTCCTCTTGCAGGAGGGCTATAGAATTTGCATATTAGCTTACCTTGTAGAAGGATGCTCAGTGCAAGTGCCTCCATCTGGGAGACATTGGGTGAAGTTGAAAATGCAAGGCTGGATAAACTAATTTGCCATTCTCATTTTTAAATGTTGATAATAAAAACCATGAGAGTTCTGTAATATTTAGGATTTCCTATATTAAGAGAAAGTAAGAAATTTAGGAGAAGATGCCAAAAGTTAATGCGAAAAGAATCAGCAAAATGGCAGTTATTAATCAGCTCAAAGTATTTCTTGACCGTCTTGTATTAAGACCCTAGAGAAGTGTCCAGAGAGATGAGGAGGAAAGAACAAGGAGAGGGAATCATATTCTGGATTTCCATGTTGGTTGGATAATAAAATAGTGTGTTATGGATGACGAATCTGGGCAGAAACCAAACAAAACAACAGTATGGAAATGGGATTTGGGTTTGATCATGGGCAGGGATGTGGGTAAATTTGATGATTTTGGAATGGAATAAGATGCCTCAGGAATCTCGATGTTAGAAAATTTATACGTTTAATGACAAGCATACTTGGAAGATAATGGCAGTAAGTGATAGCATAGGTGACCTAAGAGGCACAAATGACTGTGTTTCTTGAATCGTTGGGCAAGTATGTTATATTTAGGGTAAGAACCATGTATCTGTGAATGGTGGGATACTTCCGGCCTCCTGAGGAACTTTACCTTGGACAGTGATGTCATTATTGTTGGCTTCTTGGAAGGTGAAATCAGAGGATCTGAATGTGTTGGAATGACTGAGTTTATACCTAAATGTGAACAGTACATTTGTAGACAGACTTTTTGGCCTGATAATTTCCCCTTAGGAGTTGGCTTTCTCCCTCTTTTTCTCTCTGACTCATTTGCCCATCAGCTCCAGTTTCTCTCAAACCCCAGCTGAAAACATTTATTTTCCTCCATTTCTCATACCCTTTAATTTGTGGCTCCATTTGCTCTTGCTTAATATTAATTATCCCTGGTGATTGTCTTTTCATTGGCAATAGTATGAAGTATTTGATGACACTGTTGTTTGGAGGAGGCTAGGGGAGGAAGTGCATGACGTTATCATCAGAACCTGGGAATCTTTAAATCTGGTTTAATGCCACCGCACAGGGGGATTCTCAGGCTACGCAGGGACTTATGGGAGTACTTGATTTGTACACACTAGAAACATCCTAAGAGATCCGCCCCAGTGCACAGTTCATAATACAGCTTTGCTTTTAAGTGGCTTTTCATTTGATTTAAAAAGAACTGATTTCCACACAGTTTTGTGAATGCATGGAAAACCCCTATCATTTTCCTGATTCTGCGTCCTCTTCACGTGCAGCCCATGCAGTTCTTTGTTCTATGTGAAAGAGAGAGAAATGGGTGGGGCTGGGAGGGGGGAGAGAGAGAGAAGAGAGAAATAGAGGAATAGAGATATCACAGATCACGCTTTGGAGTCTATGATGGCCTTTTATTCTTAACTGCTGTGTGTAAGGCACTCCTTCACTTGATAGACATAAAGAAATAACAGGTAGGTAGCGCTTGATTCTACACTGGAATCCCCACCCCCACCACCCACACTAGCACAGGATCACATTGCATAATTGCTTTCTTTTGCTTCCACGAAACATTTCTGATTATAAAAGTAATTAATAAGGAATACTTGCTCATTTTTAAAAGTTTGAATAAAACCAAAAAGCATAAAAAGGAGAAAAAAAGTCTAGCACACCCAGCACAATCACTGTTAACACTTTATTGTCTTACCACTCAAGGACTGATTTAATAATTCATTAAACATTTGTCGAGTGCTCCTAATATACCCGGCATTATTTTAGTTGTGGCAAATACAGAGGTGAGCAAACAAGGTCCTTACTCTTGTGAAAACATGTCCCCTGATCACTTGAGCCCAGGAGGCCAAGGCCGCAGTGAGCCATGATAATGCCACTGCACTCCAGCCTGGGTGACAGAGTGAGACCCTGTCTCAGCAAAACAAAATAAAACAAAAACATCCCCTTTTTTGTGTGTTTACCTCCTCCTGACCCTCCCCATTCTACACTTAGTAGACCCTCGCTACAAAGGAGTGTTAATATAGATTCTGTCTCAATGTTCCCTGACATTCTGTTTCCTGAAGAATCTCTTATGTTTACTAGGCTGGGTTAGCTGAACCTTTTCCTATCCTTATACAAGTTTCTCCTTGTCTTATTATGCAAAATGATTAGAATTCTGCTTTGAAGTGGAGGTCTGCATGTGGGGTTGGTATAAACATTTATCCTGCTGAACATTTAACTAATCACCACAGCACCACAGCCTTTGGGGACTGACAAGGATTTGTGGTAGAGTTGATGATTGACAAAGAACTTTTTAACTTTCTTATGATTGTATTTTGTTTGAGCCAGCAAGTTACTGGACTAGTTCTTTGGCTACTATAAACACCCCTGGCTATGGTTGGTGGGTATCAGCTGGACTCTTAACCTGTCCATTTGTTTGTTTACTTTTTATTTCACAAACTTCTATTAAGCACTAGTCAGTGTACTAGGTACTGGTATTGCAGAGATAAGAAATAGCAGAGAATCTCCTTCTCCAGTATAGGAGAGATGCCACACAAGCAATGCGGTATGTTAAATGCTCTGACAGGCTCTGGTAGGAGAACCAAAGGATGATCACCCGACTTTGCTGCAGTTTGAGTTCAAAGAAGTCTTTTTGGAGGAGTGGATATCTGAGCTATATCTTGAAGCTTGAATAGAAGAAGCAGATGAAAGGTGGGGTAGCAATCCAGGAAGAAACAGTGCATGCAAATACAAAGGAGCATAAGAGAGTCCGGTGCATTGGAAAGACAACCAGTAATTCATCATGGCCGGATTTGTTTGCAGAGGACTAAATTGACAAGCCATGGAGCTGGGCAAATAGGATTGATGCCAGATTGAAAGGATTGATTCTGCTGTGCTTAAATGTTTCAATTTTGTCCTTAAGCCATTCAATGGCAACAGAAAATGTTTTCCAAGACAGTGACAAGGATTGATGCATAGTATGAAGAGAGTGGGAAAGAGGAAGTTTTTGTAGTCATCCAGGTGAGAGATACAGGCCTAGCAGAGGTAGAGAAAAGAGAACAGATTTGAGAGATGTTAAGGAAGGAGAACTAATAAAAGTTCATGGCTGGCTGAGTGCTGGGGGATGATTCCTGGTTTCTGATTGGACAACTGGGAGGGTGGCTATGCCATCCTTTAATGTGTTGATACTGATGGAGGCATTCACTTAAAAGATGGGCAAACATAAAGGAACTGTGGAGGAAGAAGGAAACAAAAACACCAACTGGAAAGAAGAAAAATCAGGAACTAACAGACTACATGTAGTCCACTCAAGATAATTTTACTGGCATGGTAGGGGCCAAAGAGAGGTAACAGTGGGTTAGGGAGTGAATGGGAGGTAGAGGGAAGGCACACCAAGACGAAGAGGAGGAAGGCTGCACCCAGCAAAAGAATTATCTAGTGTTATGGGGGACAGAGTGTTTTGTTTTGATTTAATTCTGAGATAGAATTCAGGACAACGAGTGAGTAAAGAAGATGAGGTTGAAGGATGAAACAAATGGAGAACTGACCAAACAAAGTCACAGAAGAGAGATCCAGAACAGACCAGTAGTATTCTACATAAAGGTGGTGGCTCTTTCCAGGAGGTGTTTTGGAGATGTGTGGGACAGTTTGGGTTGTCACAGTGATTTGGGCACGTTAAGGGAAGAATCCAAGGATGTGTTATGTCTTACAATGGGCAGCATAATGAAAAATAATTCTACATCTAGAACCCTTCTCAAATGACCCCTTAGGAAGTCAGGAAGGTTAATACCTATTTAGAATTACATGAGTTTAGAACTTAATGCTGTTTTTCATATAAACAAAATGTTTTTATGCAGATTTAATGTAGACTATATTTTCCAAGGATGCCACCACTGTGTCAATTAAGGAAACATTGTAGAGTGTTTTGCTGGAAGTTTTAGCAAGGGTTGTTTGTTGTTTTGGGAGGGCATTTTTGCTTCTCTTTTTTGTTTCAATACTGAGCACCAGTGTCAGTTTACACAGTCATAACTATCACATAGTGATTCTACAGTAGGTACAAGCATTTGTCTACCAAATTATTCTAGCAGTGCTGAAGCACTGAGCACATATTGAAATGCACATTATTTCCCCCTTTATTTATAATCACAGCATTAAGTGAAAGTAATTATATTTCTAGATAGGTTATATTAATTTCTCGATAGTCAAGAGGAAGCGGGTTACAAAATGCTTTTTTAATATATAAAAAGAGGGCACTGGGTCTGATCCAGTTGAGAATCACTAGCAAAGGCAGAAACATTTAGCAGGAGAAACTAATAGACATTGCTATATAGAAGGAGATGAAGTGGATGAGATACAAATAAGTCAAAGGTTAGGGGGACATGATGAATGAGTCATCCTATTCCCATCTTCTGTCAAATAGGCTAAGATGTGTGGAGAGTGAAGGGTGAAGGAAGAAGTAAACTTGAAGAAAGTTACTTAAGAGAGAGAGGAAGTCTGAAGAGCCGCCCTGGTGCATGAGCACTGTTTGCCATGAGAAGGTTGCCAAGCAGTGTTGAAAGCCCAGCTAAGGCCAGAGACCACGGATTAGTCAAAAGTCTCAATCAGCACCATTGTATGGCCTTTGCCAGAAGTACCCAGCTGGAATATGTCTCTATAGGAGTAGAGAAAGAGGACGGCTGAATGAACCCAGGGTTGGAGTTTTCTTATGCAGGAGTAGCATGAGAATAAAAGATTAAGTCTTTGACAGGATTGACTGCCAGAGTGAGAGTGGTTTCATCAGTGAACAATGATCGGGACCAGAAGTGACAATAAAGAGACCATTATATTATAAAGGACATTCCCCTTTATGTCCCTGGTCAATCTCGGGGGTCTCCAGTAGTAGTATATTCTTCCTCTTTCTATTCTAAGAGGGAAACCAGCTTTATATTTTACCTGGTGTGTTAGTGTTGCTCTCAAAAGATTTCCCTCTGTTTAGCTTCATGAAATGTTTTTGCACTGATTTTCACAGGCTGACATTTTCCTTAGATTCTGTCTAAGGAAAATCTCAGCTGAAAATAAAAGGTATTCCAATGGAAACCTCTTGGTTCAAAAACAAAAAGCTCTATCAGTTCCCACATGTACTCTGAAGAGTCAGACATTTTAGAATCAGGAGAGGCTGTAAGACTTTCTCATCTAAATTTCCATTTCCAAATGTTGAAGTCTTGAGTGTTAGCCTCTGACTGCACAATTCAAGTCCCGTCCTATTACCCTCTGTTCCTTAACTGCAGAGGAGGCAAAGAAGGACACAGGAAAGGAATCGCATTGGCATCTTATGGCCACATTCAGACTTGACTAAAATATGGAGAGAAGCGGAGGTGAATCAACAGTGGGGTGGTTGCAAGCTGAAGACACTTGGTAGCTCGGTGACACTGGAAATGTCAGGGGCATAACTGGTCTTGGAGTGAGGGTTTACATCCAAGTGGGAGTTGGATATGAGTTGCAGACTAATGTGGGAACTGACATCAAATGGCTATGGTGTCTTCATGAATAAGGTACAAAATATATATCTGCCTTGAAAGATCAGGGATGGAAGTGACTAAAAGCAACATGAGTTAATATCAAGAGGATACCAGGAAGTAGGAAAAGGGCAGAAAGAGGGGATTCGCAGAAGAGTAAACTCAAATGGTTAACAAGTACATGAACAGTTACACAAACACAAGTAATCACAGAACAGCAAATAAAAATGAGTCACTGCAGATTGACAAAAATTAGAAATGTCCATAATACATAGCATTGGCAAGGATGTTGAGAAGCAGGAGCTCTCCGGCATTACAGAGGTGCAGTCTGGTACAGCCAATCTGAAAAGTGATTTGGCAGAACTTAGTAGAATTGAATGTGGCAATACTCTATGACCAGCAGTAATTCTCTTGCACACATACCCAAGAGAAACTCATTTAAAGGTTCATAAGGGACATCATCAAGGATATTAGCGTGATGTTTTCCGTGGTAGAGGGAAGTTGGAAGCAATAGGTGTCTCTCACTAGGGGATTGCATAAGAAAGTGCAATAGAAGCATATAATGATCTGTTCTGCAGCAGTCAGAAGCAACAATTAGATGTGCACATCACAGAAATGAGAGATTTTTTTTAAAGCTAGTGCTGAGTGAAAAAACCTAAGAAACAGAACGATACCATTTCAAATTTGAAACACTGTGGACATATTGGATGTCCCTACCTATTTTGCAGCAGTATTGTATTTAGGAAATTGGATCAATGGCTACTACAGAAGTACTCAAAATAATAATGGATTAAGCTGGATAGATTTTTTTCTTTTTCAAGTAGGCAATCCAGAGGCATATGGTGGTTCAACACCATCAGGGGCCCAAGCTTCCTCTATCGTTTTTCTTTGCACTGTTGACTCGGCTTTTCTTATGACTGCTTAATCTTCTGTCACCACAGTCACAACCCAGCCAGGGGGAAGTGGGAAAAGGAAAGGGAAGGACACATTTCTGCCCTGTAAAGGTGCAATCTAGAAAGTTACACACATCCCTTTTTTCTCATATCCCATTGGCCAAAACTAAGTCACTTAGTCATGCCTAGTGCCCAGCTACAAATTCTATTACTATGCAAAGAGGGGAACTAAGAGCAGTACCTGCCTCAAACATGAGTCTTCAAGGAACACATATCAAACACATTAGAGTGGGGTCCTAAGAAGGAAGGAATGAGAGTGGGCATCAAGATAACAGAGGAAGAATTTCACTTACACAAAATAAGAAAGAGTGCCTTTGTGATTGATGGTAGTGTGTCATAATCTGAGACCTATGCTTAAGACAATTCTCTGCATCTGAGGTTCATTAAAAACAAGAAAAGTATACAAAGTAAGAGAGTGCCTTTGTGATTGATGGTAGTGTGTCATAATCTGAGACCTATGCTTAAGACAATTTTCTGCATCTGAGGTTCATTAAAAACAAGAAAAGAGGGAAGAAAAAAGAAAGGAAGGAAAATCAAGAAAGAAGGAAACAAAGACCACAGAGGTTATGGTAAGGGGAGTTCTCAGGAGAGCAGTGTGAGGGAGTGATAATTACATGTAGGTGAATTTCTAGGTGTTCCAAAATTGGAGGGCAATTTTCTTAACAGTCTCATGAAACCACAAAAATGAAGCAGAGTTGACCTCTGATTTCACAGGTCAGTTTGGCTACTGTTTTCCCCTCTGGTCCCTGAGCTGGTCATTGTGACATTTCCACTGTGCAAGTACACAAACAGCTAATACAGGGAGGATGAAGGTGCAGGGTTTTCCAAGGCGGGGCATTCTGTGGGCTGGTAAATTATCCAAATCTTTATTTACAAAGCAAGGGAAAACAGAGGGATGGGTAGTAGAGCAAGCACTAAGGATGCCAGGCTCTAAGGAAACAAGAAAGAAGAGGAAGGAGCAGATTCACCCGTCAGAAGACTGTTTACCCAAAAGCACTGACTTGGGTTAAGAATTTAGTAAGCCTCATTTGACTTGTGCAAAGGAGAGCAAAAGACTCAATAATGGTTATGCAATAGTTGATTCTGAAGTGGCTAGAGTGAACATCATTAATTTACTAATACACATGTATCATAGCAGTGAGTTAGTTTGTGTTTAGCCAGTTGCTGGCGATATCCATGGTGAAATAGAGAATACAAAAATAACTGGGAAATGATAAAGATGCAAGTTCACATTTTTGCTTTAGTATTGTAGCTGCACAGTCTTGGGGGAGTCACTTAGCCTTGCAAAGCCTCCCTTTCCTCACTGGTTGCCTAGCAGAATTACTTAAGATACCATAGGTACATTGCATAAAGTGTCTCCAATGCCTGGCTTACAGAGGTGTCCAACAAACATTAACATGATTCACTGAATATGGAATAGGTCTGTGAAAGGAAAATGAAAACTCAGAACCCCTGTTTAGTATGCCAAAAGGAAAAACAAACAAGGTGAAAGCTGAATCATGCATGAAACTGCCTTCCTTTTGTTTCTAAGCAGATGGCTCTAGAGAAACAGTTAAATATTTCCACAGGTAGCTACTCTATGTTCACCTTATCTTTTGTGAAGTGCCGATGGACTGGCACAAGACAAATACATAATTGACTGTTCTCCTTCCTGTTCCTTTTCCCTTGCAGCACGTGGACGACCATGCCCTTCCTCTTTCCCCTGAAGCCTGCTTTTCCCCTTCAAATACTGAAGCCCTCAAAATTTTCTTTGGAGAAAGGCATAGACCACAGACTGTTTCTGTGATTCCGTGTTTTTTTCCTCTGGGGATATCCGTAACCTTGGCAAAATAAGCTTCTAAATTGATGGAGCTCTGTCTCAGATACTTTTCAGTTTGCAGGTCTTTTCCCATCTTATTTTTTAGTTGGTTATTTGATAATGTGAATGTTTTCTATATTTCTGGCTAGTAAATATGTGTGTGCCTGTGTGGAGAGAGAGAGAAAGAGAATTAACACTTCTCGACATATTTATGTATATAATTCTCATTTTTAATTTTATTCATCCTTTTGGACCTGCAGGTTAGTCAATTTTGCCCATTGCTCAAACATAGTTGATTCTGGGAAATGTGCCAGCGAATCCCACAGAGTCGGGGGGAAACAGGTGAATCAAGTGGCGTGATGAGAGGGCTTTCTTTTCACCAGGTAATTGGACAGCGTTCTCATCAATGGTTATGGCATTAAAAAAGAAATATCACTGAGAGCCTTTGAAATTGCTGAAGGAAAAAATAGTCAATGGAACAAAGTTTTGAACTCAGAGAACTCTCAGCAGTCCAAAAGAACAGTCCTGCTGTTTTCTGGGAACACACACAAAAGTAGAATAAGGGGCCACGTGCCAGTTCATTCAGAATCAGGTTTTGCACTAAGGGAGAGCCCAAATGGAGCTTCACCTAGCTCAAGGACCAAATTAATCACCACCGAGCTCAGATTTCAAACACACTGATAGGGAAACCAGTAATTTTCAGTGAATGACTCATCCTAAATTGAAAGAAATCTAAGAATAGCAAGGAGACTTCTCTACTTGCTGGGGTTTTCATGGGATAATTACACCCGGGGAGGATTAAAGGTATCATCTTTGTTTCTTGCTGCGTAAGACCATGGAACTGATTGTCTTTCAATTACCACCCATAGCCGCTTCTCTGGCTCAAACACTTGAGAATGGGTAAGGGAGAATATATTTGCCAGTAAAATCGTGTCTGTGTTTTATCTGGCTTCTTATCAAATGCCTTGTGTTTCTTTTCTTTTTCTTCTTCTTCTTCTTCTTCTTATTTTATTTATTTATTTTTTTTGAGACGGAGTCTGGCTCTGTCATCCAGGCTGGAGTGCAGTTGAGCTATCTGCTCACTGCAACCTCTGTCGCAGGGGCTCGGGTCATCCTTCTACCTCAGCCTCCCGAGTGAGTAGCTGGGACCACAGGTGCGTGCCACCACGCCTGGCTAATTTTTTTTGTAGTTTTGTAGAGACAGGGTCTCACTCTGTTGCCCAAGCTGGTCTTGAACTCCTGAGCTCAAGCAATTTGCCCACCTTGGCCTTTCAATGTATTGGGATTACAGGCATGAGCCACTGTGCCCAGCCCTGCCTTGTGTTTCTTAAGGATAGGATAATAATCACAGAAATCAGGGAATCCATTCAGAAACTTCAGATTGAATCTAATTTTAGCACAGTAACTTGTAGAGAAATTTTATGTATGCGTATATCTGTGCACATATACACATATATATGCAAATTTACATACATACAAACCTAGAGAAATATATATGTATGTATGTATATATATGTATGTTTGTGTGTATAAAACCATATTTTTGTAAGGAATCTTCATAGATTAATATGATAAAAACTTTTGTAGCTCACTTTCAGGAGAAAGTTTGTCTTTAAATGAGTTTGTGTGTGTATACAGTAGAAACGAATGACGACCTCTCTTTTTGCCTTCGTTTCCAGTTGTAACAGTTCCTTTTATGCAGGAGCCTGGTAGCACCTACTCCTTTGTCTCTTTTCTATAATCTCTTTTCTGTTCTTTAACCTTAGTTTTCCCATTTTACATAATGTTTAATTTTATAAGATGCCTGGAATATTTCTTGGTATCTAGATGTTTTTAAATCAATAAAGCAAACTCTCTTCTCTGAATGAGACAAGGCAAATTCCCTTAAATATTCCCTTGCCAAATCCAGAATTTTTCCACAATGTTTAGATCCTTTTTCTCCTTATGGTAGAGTTGTTTCTCTGCAAACGACTTCCCTTAACCTTCGTCATCCTGTCCTGGCTCAAGTAACAACTTGATCCTGCCTCGATTACACGGTCTCTACCCTGACACCCTCTTCAGCCAATTTTCCCCTTCATTTAATCTCCAAAGTGATGCCAAATCGACCTTCTTTACCGACAACTCAAGGTCTCTTGGGTAGTTCACTGCAGTGACTAAAAGTTAAGGTTATGTTGATTCAGCCTCAAACTTTAATGAGAAGTGGATGTATAAAGCCCAAGGGTGATGTGGTGAGTTTCCCAGACCCTTAAGCCTAACCAGGTTTTTTGCTTTGGGATGATTTTCCTTTTGAAACCAAATAGGGATTACTGAGTTTTTACCCCCAAGGATTGTTTTCTCGTCCAACAAGTCTAAATCATAGGGAAAAGACTCAAGATATTAGCACATTTATTACTGGACTAGGTGACAAGCATGAATGCCTTTAGTTTGAGAGGAAAAAAGGATTACAAAATCCCCGAAGGCCCAGTGAAGAAGAAGCCTGTTTAACTAGAAAACCAAAAAATTTTTTTTCAGTATATGTTGTTTGCTGGGTGCTCCTAATGGGAAGTTTAACTGGGATTGCTGCCAGTTCACTTCTGCACTCTTGCCAGCTTAGGGTGACAATGATCAAGCCATCATTGGTTGGTCAATGTCTTAGGGCTGCTGTAACAAAGTACAAAAAACTGGGTGGCTTAAAACAACCTACATTTTTTTCTCTCAGAGTTCCGGAGTCGAGATGTGTGCAGCCAAGGTGCTGGCAGGGCCAGGCTCTCTCAAAGGTCCTAGAGGAGAACCTGTCATTATTTCTTTCTAGCTTTTCGCAGTTCTCAGCCCTCTCTGGCATTCCCTGGGCTGTAGATGCATCACTCCAATCTCTGCCCCCACCTAACACATGGCCATTTTCCCCTGGGTCTCAATGTCTTCCCAGGACATTTTTCTTTTTTATGAGGATACTCAGTCATATTAGATTAATGGCCTATTTGACTCCTATATGACCTTGTCTTAACTAATTACATCTGCAACAACCGTATTTCCAAATACAAGGTCATATTTTGAAATCCTGGCCCTTGTTGGCCAGGCTCAGTGGCTCACATCTGTAATCCCAGCACTATTGGAGGCCGAGATGGGAGAGTAGCTTGAAACCAAGAGTTTGAGCCCAACCTGGGCAACATAACAGGTCCCCATCTCTATAAAAAAATGCAAATTTCAATATTAAGAAAAAAAGAAAAAAGCACATATCGTTTTTGGGGGTATGATTCAACATACAACATTTGGGATCAATTTAGCTTAGTGCTTCCCAGGTATGAGGGATATCATTATGGCATGATAGATAAGAGGGAAATCATTTCATCCTTAAGGGGGTGGTGGGGGGGGCACACATTATTGGGTTGGGATCAGAAGTTGTTGGAGCCAGCCCACGTCCTCACTCCTCTGCTACTCAGAAGGGAGGATTACCTTTTGCTGTTTGTCTGAGCCCTGTCTGCCAACTGGCATACACTGCAGCCAGCGTCCTGACAAAGGTTCTGTCCGCATTTGTTGAGTGAGCAATCAGAGCTACATTTGTGCCGGAGAAATACTTGCAGATCTGCCAGGAACATGAATGACAGGCATTTTCCACAAAAGTTTCTCTCCCTCAATCAAGCCAGGGACTGTTTTCTGAAAGCACCACAGAGTCAGTGAATTCGCTGGTTATAAATCTCCTCACAGGGAGCCAGATTTGCAATTGAGTGCCAGCTTCCTCTGCCCAAGTTTCCTCTGTCCACACCTCACGAGTTTGGCCTGGGAGAGCCTCATGGAGCATATGGCCTGAGGTGGACTTCAAGGGAGGATTTGGCAGCAATGTGTTTCTGCCTGGGGACCGTTCCACAAGGTCATTTCTGGGACATTGGTGGGGCTGGGGAGGAAATGGAGAGGGTCTGCCCTTGGCTTCCTAGGAGGTGGGCAGGGCCTGGAGTATTGGCAGCCAGGAGCAGTTGGACTTCTGCCCAGTCCCCAGCTGCCACTGCTCCACTCCCTGGTGGCAGCTGCCCGGGTACTCCTTTGACGCAAGAAGGACACTGAGAGGGCCAACAAGGACATCAGTGGGGCTAGCCCAGGGTAGAACTGTGGAGAGGCAAAGTGTGTCAGAGTGCCTTGCCATGTGCACATCCTTCTAGAATCCTCTGCCTGTCTCAGTTAAACCTTGTTTTTACTCTGCTCTCAGTTTGTTCTAAGATGTAGACAGAATTGAAGTCAATCTGAGTATTTTTTTCTCTTTCATTAGCACTTGTCTTAAAAGAAAAATCCAACAAGAAAATCTTGAAAAGCAGTTTTCCCCAAAATCTTACAAAAGGTGGCAGAACAGGTGGCAGGAAAACATTTTGTGATAAAACAGCAAAATAGCTAAAAACTGATTTTCAAGAGTTATCTCCTAGCTGATATCCCTGGACTCTTTTAAAGTGATCTCTTGGTTTTAAAGGGCAATGCCCAGAACTAACTTAGACTGTGGACCTCCCCTCAGACTGGAAGCATGTGTAGTCATTCGCTGCATAATGACATTTTGGTCAACAACGGATTGCATATATGATGATGGTATGATAAAAGATTATAATACAATATTTTACTATATCTTTTCTATGTTAAGATGTGTTTAGATACACAAATACTTACCACTGGGTTACAACTGCCTACAGTGTTCAGTATAGTCACATGCTGTATAGGTTTTTGGCTTAGGAGCAATAGGTTAGACCATGTAGTGTAGGTGTGTAGTAAGCTACACCATATAGGTTTGTGTGGGTGCACTCTATGACGTTCACACAGTGAAGAAACTACCTAACTTTGCATTTCTGAGAACGTATCCATATTGTTAAGTGATGCATGAGTTTATGTTGTAAAATTAAATAAAAATACCACCGAGTGGAAAAAACATAAAGTGACCTTCTGGATTCTGTCTTTTGGGATTCCACTTCTGGACACTTTACCTTTTTTTCTTGGGAGCAAAGGCAGCAAAGCAGGTAAAGGAAAGGGTGCACTCAACCAACCCAGCATCAAGGCAGGGAGGACATAGGATGCACAGGGAGGATCTGGGAGGGCCATCTCTGACTAGGGAGGACAATGAGTTTGTGCATATAAATGTGTGTTTATGACTTGGAGAAGTAGTCTAGCTTTAACTCTACTCTAGCTACCGCATAATGAGCCAAATCCGCAGCCACCACCAGATTTCCTTTTATGGACCTGACACTTCACACATCATTTTTTAAATATTAGACATTTTGAATTGAAGCAAGTAAAAAAAAAATCTTGACTGATGTCTGACTCAGAGTAAAAGAATGAAAAGCTAAAAACAAGACACGACTTCAGCTGAAATAAATTTGAATACCCATCATGCTCTTATTCTCTATAATCACATCTAAAAATGGGCCAAAAGATCCCAGTTGTTCAATAAACTGAGTAATACCAATGACTGCAGTTGCTGTCAAATGACAGGAGTTCTTGAGGATGAAGATAAACACAGTTGACTTCAGTGTTCCAGGAAAATAAAAGCGCTCATCTGGTTGGGAGGAGGAAGACATTAACAATTACATTCCAGAAAATTCTATGATAGCGCAGATCTGTGTTCTTGCCTTGACTTCTGCCAGGAAAAATGTGCCGGTGACCTGCCTCTTTTTATGTCAGGCCAGGACCCGGTCCCTACCTGCACGCACAGCAAACCTGCATACACCTGGATCACAGGCCAGATGCTCACCAATGAGCAGCTTGCTGTGAAAGGTATCAACCCTGAGCCTGAGCGGCAAGGCTGGTTTACCACATTTGCCCTTGATGCTTCCTGGATCAAAGCTCCAGACTCTCTTTTGACTTCATTAATAATGAAGAGGGATGGAGAGGCTATACCGCTGTGAAGTTTGGTAATGCTGATGAGCTTTATTTTTGTACTTTAGGATTTCTTGTTCCTCCGTCACTCAGGAAAGCTATCGGGTAACACTGGAAGAAGTCAATGTAAACCTCCTCCTTGTCTCCTGATACTAGATATAAACAGCTTAAAGTATTCTCCAAGGGATCAGCTGGGAATGAGGGATGGGGGTGGGGGGTGGGGACCCGAGTTTTCACTCATCCATCCATAACTGTGGTGGGTGGCTGAGTCAGCACAAAGGAGAGGAAGGCAGCGGTGTGCCTGGGGATAGAGGAGAAGCGCTAAGAGCTGGGCAGAAAGCTCCCATTTGGGCTCTAGGTTAATAGCTCCTCAGGTTAAAGATCTATGACATGAAAAACCCAAACTCCCATCTTGGAAGTAATTGCAGACTCCCTAACAAAGCCAGTACAACTGTCTACATTTTGGGGTCCAAATATCCTCTAAAATCAGTGTGGGAAATAGCAGGTTGGGAAGCCAGTGAAAATTGGGTGATGTTAAGAGTCTGATATTTGAAAAATGCTTTGATAAGATTGGTTGAACTATACCAGGGATCAAAATAGGTTATTTTTAACACCTAGCACCTTGTCAGCATACACAAGGCACTCACCTTAGTCTGGGGAGTTTTAAAATTTGCATTATGAAGAAGGTCGGCATGTCCGGAGAGTAAGTAAGTGGTGGCTATTTCAGCATTATTATGCCAGGTTTTGTTACAGTGGCTCACATTCAGTGTGGCCAGAACCACAAGTGTTTCTTATTGATGTCTGGCTTAGCTAGCGTATGAAGGCACACAAAACCAGAAATCACTCTTCTGATACAGTTTTTATTTTACCATCCAGGACCAGGTACGTCTCTGCCATTGCACCCTGATTGTAGAATCTGAACACAAGAGCACTATGCTTCATCTCAATCCAGTGGCCTAAAAATTTCACTCAGCCACCTAGGCTCATGCAGGTGTCATGCTGTGTTTAAGCATCTCTCATTGAGAACCCTACTGGCATTGGGGGTGATGGGTGGGATTGGGCAATTCATTGTATCGGGTTGTCCCTTTCAATGAAGAATGACTACTGTGTCTGTCCCCATTACAGAACCAAACTGAAGTTCACTTGCCCCAGTGCTGTACAACCAGGTATCCACTTTTGTAGTGATAGAAAGGAAGGCATTTGATTGCAGGGCGCCAAGCAAAGAGGACCAGGAAGGTAGTGTTCAAATCCTGACCTCCCTAATGGCTTTCAGGTGAGGGTTTCTAAAAGCAGGGTTAAATTTCAAGAAAGTAGAAGTTACAGGCAAAATTGTAAATCAATACATGGAGGTTACGCATTGGTTTTGGCCTAAAATGGCAAGATACTTTGAAGCAGGGGCTTATAAGTCATAGTGGTAGATTCAAAGATTTTCGGATTTGCTGTTGGTTAAGGAAGAGAAGCTTTGTTTAAAAATTTGGGGTCAGCAGAATAGAATGTTAACCAGCTTGAGGGTCTGATTCTTTCTGGGCCCCTCAGGAAGAAATACAGAACAGAGAATGGTGGTTAGAGCTTAGTCTTAGTTCCTTCTTACCTGAGGTCTACATGCCAGCTGATCTGTTTGGTGGGGGTCTGGGTTTCTGAAAAAAAAAAAAAAACTGGGGACATATGTTAAGATGTTACCTTTGGTTTCTATAGGGGAACTGACATCTCCTGACTCTACCGTCCTTGGTTATTGTTTTAAGCTACTATTACTTTTGTGTTTATCAAGTTGTTTAATTGCTTCTCAAGGATTGCCAGGTGCCAGGAATTTCCCTTGAAGAAATCCAAGATTTTCCTTTATTTCCATGCTTGGGGACCCACAGGCCCCTAAAAGTGTCTGTTTCTCCCACCTCATGTATATTACCAGATGCCCCCTGGAAAAAGGAAATTTGGTTAAGAAACTCTATATTAAACAGAAGTCAGTAATAAAAACTCAAGCCTCTTGCATAGGTGACTATGAAGAGTTAGAGTTATGAAACCACATGACCAGTCTGCATGAGACATCTCCTAAGGAAGCATTATTATGTACCCAGGAGTTTTGCACTCCATAGACTCCCTCATTTGTGGTCTCAGAGAAAAGACTCAGAGAAGTAGAGAGAATGCACAGACCACACAGTGGTGAATGTCCTTGGTTTCCAGTGCTTTCCCTGTCTCCGGCTCTGCAAGGGTCTCACGAGACTTGTGCTCTCTGCTCTTGGATGCCATGGGATTGCCTCCAGCCTTTTAATCTCCTTCCCCCTTTGTTTTTTAGCTCACTCTTACTTAAGTTGTTTCAGTTCTTTTCAACTAAAAAAAAAAAAAAACTTAGAACTTATACTTGAAAGGATAATTAACAGTGCATGATACTCATAAAACAAGCCATAAACAAAACAAGGTCATTGAGGAAATGTCATACATGTGGTGACCAGGTTTATCCGGAAGTCTTGGTTTATATCCATTGCCTCCTTTCACATCTAGCATCTCAGTTTAACAACAAATTGTATGGTCACTCTAGCCAGAGGAGCCAAGGCAAACAACAAAGTCTTTTTGAAGAAAATTAACTTTAACAGAAAGTAACACTTCAGCAAAATGGAAGAGGAAATGCTTTGCCCAAAAGAGTTTCCTTTAGCTATGCCTCTCGCTCAATAGAACCACCTAAGCATGATTTTGAAGGAAATACAGCTGCCCCCCCACCAACCAATCAAGTTGTTGATAAATAAAAAAGGGAGTAATATTTTACTGTTATGTTTTTTTTTCACTGGCAAATTCATTCATTGAAATCTGTTATAGTGACACATGCAAGTGACTGATTCTAGTTTGACAGAATGGCAAATGTTTTAGGTTAATCTATTAAGACAAATATCTAATCACAGTGCTTGGATAACCCCATCTAATTGAATTCCCTTCCTGTTGCAAAAGGAGCAAAGAAGGAAAAGAAATCTCCCCCTTATGAGAGTGATGGTGATTTCCACGGTTGAGGGACATACAAACAGAAGGTCTATGTGAAAATCCAGGGCCACAGAGAAGTAGCACTTGGCAAAAACTACTCTTTGGTGCCAGTCAGGTTGTTCCCATTTGAGGTCCCTTTGACACTATCATATGGAGTCCAAAGTCAGAAATTGCTTTTTTTAAAAAAATTTTACCTTGTTAATTTTGAATGCGTGGATTGTATTCGGAATACTTAATATTCGATCCATTTTTTTTTTTTTGCAGCAATTAATTATATCAGCAACACTATGTCTAGTTAGTCCATTCTTTGTTTGGGGCCAAGTTGTTCTGCACAAAGAAGCCTCCTGACTTCCTGTTTGGCTCCACTACTTTTAGCAAAAAGGACTTTCCTACCCTTTCTTTTTGTGTTACTTTTCTGTTTTACATTTCTATGTCTAGGAACAGGGAGAAGAAAATAAAAAGATCGGGTCACTTTCTTCCATTTCAATCTGTAGAGAAAAGACTGTATACAAATAAATTAATGAAATAGTAGGAATACAGTTAACATAACCTTCATGTAAACTTCTGACTCTGAGTTTGAATACTTTTCTCAAGGAGCTTCAACTCATTCTTTCTCTGTTGGGCTTTTGCATCTTCACTACTGTAAGACTTCCGGTTGTGACTATTGTGGATGCTGTCTGTTACTTGTAAATTTCAGTCTCCTTACTTTTGTTTCTGAATTCAAGGGCTTTATTATTATTTTTTTCTATATTCAGCACCTTAGCTACTCTCTTTCTCCATCTCACTCCTTCCTCTCCAGTGCAGCCCCTTTGCTACTTTTGGCTTTACTGTATTTAGAGATCCAATGTATTGTATACCAAATTTATTTTAATAGTACATTAGTTTTCTATTTCAGCATAACAAATTAACCACTGACTTGGTGGCTTAAAACAACATACTTTCATTCTCTTACGGTTATAGAAGTCAGAAGTCCAAATGGGTTTCACTGGGTTGAAGCCAAGGTATGAGCAGGTTTGTATTCTTTTTAGAGAATCTGGGGGGACTCTGTTTCATAGCCTTTCCCAGCGTCAAGAGCTACATTTTTGCATTCATTGGCTCATGGCTTTGCCCCTCTATCTTTAAAGCCAGTGCTGTAGCACCTTCTCTCTCTGAATCTGTTTCCATCACATGCTCTTCTTTTCTATGCTCAAATCACCATCTGCCTTTGTCTTACATGGATGTTTGTAATTACATTTAGGGCCCACCTTAATAACCCAGGCTAATCCCCTCATCTCAAAATCTTTAATTTAATCACCACTGCAAAGACTGTTTCTATATAAGGTAACATTAACAAATTCCAGATATTAAGACTTGAATATCTTTGGAGGTCTTTATCAGCCTATCACAAATAGTTAATGCAAATCGGTGTTTAACCACCATTGTCATAAAGTAGTTTGAATTCATGGTTTTCCAGTATTACTGGAAATCTGCAGCCTGAGATTATAGGTCCCCACGATCTGCCCCCTATTTCCTTTTACACACTGAGTATGTTTATGGTGTAACAAATAGGGAACATAGGGCACAAAATATGTAAGGAGATGCTCACTCTCAGGGTATGCAAATGCAGAGCTGCACTTGAACGACTTTGAGAGTGTCCCTTTAAATTTTGCACCCAGCAAGGCGCAGTGGCTCATGCCTGTAATCACAGCACTTTGGGAGGTCAAGATGGGCGATCGCCTGTCAGGAGTTTGAGACCAGCCTGGCCAACATGGTCAAACCCCATCTCTACTAAAAATACAAAAGTTAGCTGGTGTGGTGGTGTGCCTCTGTAATCTCAGCTACTCGGGAGGCTGAGGCAAAAAATTGCTTGAACCTGGGAGGCAGAGGTTGCAGTTAGCCAAGATCTGGCCACTGCACTCTAGCCTGGGTGACAGAGTGAGACTCCACCTAAAAAATAAAAATATTGCACCCTATGTGCTTTATTTGCTTCATCCTCGTTCTAGCCATAAAGTAGATCACACATTGCTGAGGTGTGGGTAACCCCCCATATAGGCACCAAGGAAGAGCTAAGCAGAACCCTGGCACAGTTAGGGCTTGAAGAATATCTCGCTTTATAGTGCTGGGGCTGTATGCCTTTGATTCTTTTCTGCCTTTGCTCATGCTGTTTTCTCAACCTGGAAATCCCAATATTTGTACTTTCTAGGCTTCGAGGTACAGATATGAATTCCTTCCCAAGGCCTTACAAAATTGAAATGGAATTTCTTCTTTGCTCATTCTGGTTGGGATCTCTGTGGGATCTCCAAATATATAGATTCTGAACAAATTGAGACTTGACAAATCAATTATTGTGGGAAGCTTTCCTGTATAAGCCTTACAATTTGGAGAATTAGAGAAAAACTCTGTGGTCAGCCTGTGTCTAAGAAGCCCAGTGAGGCTGAGGTGAGCCCAGTAATTCTTCATAAATTTTCTAAAGTAAGTTGTCTTATCTTTCCAGGGAAAAGGAATGAATACAAGAATAGAGAGACCAAGTATGAGAAGTATTTTTCCAGTGAATTTTCTTCTACTTAGGAGGAACTATCAGGAGTGGGAAAGAAACATCTCTATTTTCTATACCATAAGATTAATCCTTTCAAAAAAATTTCTTAACCCACTGGACTTAACCATACCCCATAACCAACCAGAGTGTAGTGTTTTTTTCAAGAGAGGTAGTCAGGAGCGTATCAAGGTAATCACATTTTCAACTTTATAGGGCTGGATCCCACTACCAACACTGCTCCTTTGGAAGTTCTCTGGAAGTCACTCTTGGGCAGCGTAGAGTTTGCCTATAGGGAGATCTAAAATAGGTCAATACATTAAGCTAAACTCAAGGCCACTTTATACCAATGCTGGAATTCACCTGCTCTCCTGTTTCCCAACCCATTATATCTGGCTTCTTTGGCTATCATGAGGACCTGCCAAGAGTGTAAATGGAAATATTTATGTAAAATACATAAAATTGAAACTGCCTTTGCAAAAATTATGAGAAAAATCTGACATGGAAAAATTATGAGAGTTTAAGGAATCTGACCTAACTGACTCCATCTTGCTTCTAACCTCAAGCTTCCCTTGTTCATTTTTGGGCATAGTCCAGGACATATTGTTGGGAAGAATTTAGTTTATAGTTTAATTTTGTAACAAAAATTGTAACAGTGCTCCCAACACCCTGCCTGTCCTTGCCCCAAAACTAACCCTCTCCTTGCTCAGGAACAGAAACTGTGTTTGTAAAACTAACAAATTAGTCACAAGGTTAAAATTCTATAGTTCAGGAATCATGTAGCCAGAGGTCAAAATCTTTGTAAACTTCCCAATTGCTCTTGTAGATAACATCCCTATTATAAAACCTAAGATTGGTGTTTCAGGTATTCTCCAGACCCTGCATGCTGATAACCAGCTGGAGTCACCTGGACCAGTAACCCATACCAAGAAACAGGTTCATCTAGTCTTGTGATCCCCACCTAGGAACGGTCTCTGCAAAAAGACAGCTTTGGCTTCCTATGATTTTACCCTGGACCCAGCCAATCAGCATTTCCCACTGCCTAGCTTCCTGCCCACCAAACTATCATTGAAAAACCTTAGCATCTGAGCTTTCAGGGAGGTGAATTTGAGTAATAAATTCCTGTCCTTCCACTTGGCTAGGCTTGTGATGATTAAACTCTTTCCCTACTGAAATACTGCTGTTGCAGTGAATTGGTTTTATCTGTGCAATGGGCAAGAAGAACCTGTTAGGTGATTAAAAATGGATTCTAATACTGAACTGCTAACCATGTGGACATCCCTCAAATTTGAATATAAATTGTATCAGATTGTCAAATTTTTGAAAAGTTAAAGTACCAAAATTATTTGGCAATGTCCAACTCAATAAAGCCTTTTTTTTAAGATGGAGTCTAACTCTCTCACCCAAACTAAAGTGCAGTGGCATGATCTCAGCTCACTGCAACCTCCGCCTCCCAGGTTCAAGCAATTCTCCTGCCTCAACCTCCCCGAGTAGTTGGGATTATAAGCATAGGCCACCACACCTGGCTAATTTTTTATATTTTTTTTTTGTAGAGACAGGGTTTCACCATGTTAGCTAGGCTGTTCTGGTCCAACCCCTGACCTCAAGTGATCCACACATCCGGCCATCCATAAAGTCTTATAGTCTAACTCAGATCCCCTTTTTATGAATTAAAAGTCCAAAGTATAAAAATTTAAAGTTTAAAAACAATCATCCTTACAATCTTTTTATTCTGCTTAGTGTCAGCCAGAACCCCAGTGTTTGCTGAGTAATGCAGAAAAGACAAAGCCTTTTTTTCTTTTTTTAAGATAGAGTCTCACTCTGTCACCCAGGCTGGACTGCAGTGGCCCAGTTTTGGCTCACTGCAACTTCCGCTCCCAGGTTCAAGTGATTCTCCCACCTCAGCCGTCTGAGTAGCTGGGACTACAGGTGTGCACCACCATGCCCGGATAGTTTTTGCATTTTAGTAGAGATGAGGTTTCATCATGTTGCCCAGGCTGGTCTTAAACTCCTGAGCTCAGGCAAGCCAACCCCCTCAGCCTCCCAATGTATTAGGATTACAGGCGTGAGCCACTGTGCCCAGCCAGAAAGACTTTTTGATTTTAGTTTTGTTAGGATGCTGGTCAGTAATGCCAGTTTTCCAGACTCTGAGACCTGTAAACTTACATTCACTGGGGTAAAGTCTTTTTGGCACTGTATGTTACCTAATATTAAAAATAGATTCCAACTCTGTATATACTCGTCTCTGAAAGTGGCTTTTGAGATGGTGCTGTTTTCTTTGAAAACTTAGACATTTTCAGGGGAGGCAGCTGTAAAGACAGAGGGAAAGCTACACCTTGGCTCACTGAGGGCTTGCTGAAAATAAAACTGACAGAAAGCAAATTCATAGCACTAAAAGGCATATAATATTTAATATGTGTGGATGAAAAGACAAACTCTGTAGAATATTTGAAGAGATTTATTCTGAGCCAAATATGAATGACCATGACCAGTGACGCAGCCTTCAGGAGGCACTGAGAACATGTGCCAAGGTGGGCGCAGCTTGGTTTTATAATTTTAGAGAGGCATGAGACATCCATCAAATATATTTAAGAAATACATTGGTTTGGTCCAGAAAGGCGGGACAACTCAAACGGGGCAGGCATGAGCGGTGGGGAGTAGCTTCCAGGCTATAGGTGAATTTAAACATTTTCTGGTTGACAATCGGTTGAATCTGTCTAAAGACCTGGGATTGGCAGAAAGGGAATGTTCAGGTTAAGATAAAGACTGTGGAGACCAAAGTTCTTTGGAAGTCTTACAGTGGCTGCCCTTAGAGACAATAGATGACAAATGTTTCCTATTCAGATCTTAGTTAATCTCTTTAGGATTGGGCAAGCCTGGAAGAAAAAGATCTAGCTATGCTAATAGAGATTCTTTTTTTTTTTTTTTTTTTTTTTTTTAGAAAAAGAAAAGGAGAAAGAAAAAAACAACAAAAGGAAGAAAAAAAAAGAATGTAAGAGAGAAATAAAGAGGATGAGAAACAGGGAGAGAGAATGGGATTCTTGTTTTATTGCCCAGGCTAGAATGCAGTCTAAAAATGGGTATCAAAAACCTCTTTTATGCCAATAATTGTGCTTAACAATGGAGACAGGAAGGAATAGGGGATG
>CAUYQU010015440.1:0-83338 GCA_963574635.1 Cheracebus regulus
GAGAGAATCCTTCCCAAATCATTTTATGAGACCAACATCATCCTAATACCAAAACCCAGCAGAGACTCAGCAAGAAAAGAAAACTTCAGGCCAAAATCCATGATGAAAATAGATGCAAAAATCTTCAATAAGATACTGACAAACTGATTGCAACAGCACATCCAAAAGCGTATCCATCACAATCTAGCAGGATTCATCCCGGGGATGCAAGGCTGGTTCAACATACACAATCTATAAACGTAATCCACCACATAAACAGAACCAAAGACAAAAGCCACATGATTATCTCAATAGATGCAGAGAAGGCCTTTGACAAAATTCAACAGGCCTTTGTGCTAAAACTCTCAATAAACTAGGTATAGGTGGAATGTATCTCAAAATAATAAAAGCTATTTATGACAAACCAACAGCCAATATCATACTGAATGGATAAAATACCTAGGAATACAACTAACAAAGAATATAAAGGAACTCTTCAAGGAGAACTACAAACCACTGTTCAACAAAATAAGAGAGGACACAAACAGATGGAGAAACATTCCATGCTTATGGTTAGGAAGAATCAATATCATGAAAATGGCCATACTGCCCAAAGTAATTTACAGATTCAATGCTATCCCCATCAAGCTACCAATGACCCTCTTCACAGAACTAGAAAAAACTACCTTAAACTTCATATGGAACCAAAAGAGAGCCCGCATAGCCAAGTCAATTCTAAGCAAAAAGAACAAAGCTGGAGGCATCACACTACCTGACTTCAAAGTATACTACAAGGCTACAGTAATCAAAACAGCATGGTACTGGTACCAAAACAGAGATGTAGACCAATGGAATAGAACAGAGGCCTCGAAGACAAAGCCACACATCTACAATGATCTGATCTTTGACAAACCTGACAAAAACAAGCAATGGGGATCTTTGACAATGATCTGATCTTTGACAAACCTGACAAAAACAAGCAATGGGGATTCTCTGTTTAATAAATGGTGTTGGGAAAACTGGCTAGCCATGTGCAGAAAACAGAAACTGGACCCCTTCCTGACACCTTACACTAAAATTAACTCCAGTTGGATTAAAGACTTAAACATAAGACCTAACACTATAAAAACCCTAGAAGAAAATCTAGGCAAAACCATTCAGGACATAGGCATAGGCAAGGCTATGACTAAAACACCAAAAGCATTGGCAACAAAAGCCAAAATAGACAAATGGGACCAAATCAAACTCCAGAGCTTCTGCACAGCAAAAGAAACAGTCATTAGAGTGACCCGGCAACCAACAGAATGGGAAAAAATTTTTGCAATCTACCCATCTGACAAAGGGCTAATAACCAGAATCTTCAAAGAACTAAAACAGATTTACAAGAAAAAAACAAGCCCATTCAAAAGTGGGCAAAGGATATGAACAGACACTTGACAAAAGAAGACATACATGAGGCCGACAAACATGAAAAAATGCTCATCATCACTGGTCACTAGAGAAATGCAAATCAAAACTACATTGAGATACTATCTCACGACAGTTAGAATGGCGATCATTAAAAAATCTGGAGACAACAGATGCTGGAGAGGATGTGGAGAAATAGGAACACTTTTACACTGTTGGTGGGAGTGTAAATTAGTTCAATCATTGTAGAAGACAGTGTGGCGATTCCTCAAGGACATAGAAATAGAAATTCCATTTGACCCAGTAATCCCATTACTGGGTATATATCCAAAGGGTTATAAATTGTTCTCTTATAAGGACATATGCACACAAATGTTCATTGCAGCACTGTTTACAATAGCAAAGACTTGGAACCAACCCAAATGCCCATCAATGATAGACTGGACAGGGAAAATGTGACACATATACACCATGGAATACTATGCAGCCGTAAAAAAGGATGAGTTTGTGTCCTTTGTAGGGACATGGATGAACCTGGAAACCATCATTCTCAGCAAACTGACACAAGAACAGAAAATCAAACACCGCATGTTCTCACTCAGAGGCGGGCGTTGAACCATGAGAACACATGGACACAGGGAAGGGAGCATCACACCCTGGGGTCTATTGGGGGGAATCGGGGAGGGACTGCAGGGAGTGGGGAGTTGGGGAGAGATAGCATGGGGAGAAATGCCAGATATAGGTCATGGGGAGGAAGGCAGAAAATCACAATGCCATGAGTGTACCTATGCAATAATCTTGCATGTTCTTCACATGTACCCAAAAACCTAAAAAGCAATTAAAAAAAAGAAAAATGCTAAGAAAATGAATATAAAGTGTTCACACCATAAAAATAACTACATTAGGTAATGCATATGTTAATTTGCTAGATTTAGTTACTCCACTATATATATATATTTCAAAATAGGTTGTTGTTTATGATAAATACATGAAATTGCATGTCAAGTTTTAAAAAGTGGCCAACATTTCAAAAAATATTGAATAGAATCTATTTTGCACTTGTATAAAGATGTATTAAAAATGGACTTTGAAGATTTTTACCATACTATAATTCCATAAACGTTATCAAAACATATAAGCTGAAAATGACAACAGTAGTTCAAAACTTGCCTGAGCTACTTATAATCAATTAATTTTCCCATTTAGTATTGTTTGACAAAAATTTCTTAGTTCTTGAGGACAACAGAATGAGAGTTTCAGACCTCTTTTAAATGCCTCAAATATCAGATGAACAGAAGTTGGATTAGCAGAAATACAAATGAGAAATGGGTGGCAGAAGATCAGAAAGGGATGAACTTTGAATTCACTTAGAGAAAAGGAAAGGTTACAAAGAGGCACTCCACAGAGCACTCATTCTCTGTAAGGCAATATTCTAAGTGCTTTCTTATTAACTTATTTAATCCTCAAATCCAAAATAATAGGAAGGTACTTTTATTATTATTGCTATTTTATACACAGAGAAACAGAGAAATTAATAAACTTGTCCAAGATCATGCTATAGCTAGTAAGTAGTGTAAGCAAAAAATGTGCTCAGTCTGGCTTGTATGCCTGATACTATACTGCCTCCCTCAAATACAAAGGGATATATGTATTTAGCTTGAACAGGACATGTATAAGCTGAAAATATAAATACTTGAAAATAGACAATGGAGGATGCCCAGATATTAATATAAATTTAATATGTAGATGATGGGTGAGTACATGTTAAAATTTTGCTGTAATGCTCTAGGATCTGTGAAGCTCACAAGATTGTTCAATTATAACATTTAAGAAAGGAGTTCATACTGCATTTCACCTGTCCAGATGTTTCCTGGACAGCACCAGACAGAATGGGCTTCTAAAAGCAAGGCAGTAAGAAATTCAGAAAATTTACTCTTGGTTCTTCTGTATGTCGACTTTGCTGAACTTTCAAGATAATTGATTCTGAAGAGTATGTCAGGCTGATTCTTGTGGAATATTCTTAAAAGGAGCATTAGTAATTATTCCCAGGCCATGTCTTAGCACTGGGCCTGACCTCCTAAGAACCCTGTCAAGTCTAGCAGATGGGGTACACTTGAATAAACAAAACAAAACAAAACAAACACCATTACTTTGTAGTCCTTCAAAATAATCCCAATTAAATAATTAGTATAATATCTTTATATGAAGAACATTTAAAAATTTTAATAGGTTTGTATTATGATAATCAAATCAGTCTAAAAACCAACAGGACAAAAAAGAAGAATAAATGATTAATTAAATTAAACAACCTGGTACATTATCAGGATTAGAAATAAGTCTGGTATTACTCCATATTTTATTAATGGCCTGGAAAAAAACCACAACATGTTAATTAAATCCATAAATGCAACTAAACTGACATGATATTTCCAAAGGTTAAGCTAGGACAAAAGTTAAAAAGAAGCATGTTCACCTTAAGAATATTATTTTCAATAAGTAGAAGGACTGTCATAAACTCTCACTCAAAGCACCATCAATTATCATTGAACAGAGATGCTCCTTAAATAAAGGTCAAACTCCACATAATAAAACACCTAAGGACAGACACATGACCCTGGATTTAAGAAAGGCTTCGTCATTTATATTTTCATTTAGTGTAAAAACCCTCCTCTCGTTTTTATTGGTCAGGGGGGAAAATATGTGAACAAGTGAAAAAAATTAAACTTCCACCTTTATCATTTATACTTTTCTTGCCTTTCCTACTTAATGAGCCAGAAACTCTCTGTTTGCTTATAATAGCATAATTATGTCCTTGGGAACTGGTTTTTATATTGCAGCTATTTATTCCTTTACCTATCAGGTCATTAGTTCAAAATTATATGTTTCTCTTGTAACAGCTAATTATAATAAATTCTTACATTGCATCCCCAAAGAACTATGAAAAAAATGCCTATTAACTGCTTCATTCAGAACAAACACAAGGCAACAGTGGATGGAGAAAACTCTGACCAAAAAAAAAAAAACAAACAAATTTCCCAGCTACGGATCTTCATTGAAGTACTGTATCCACAAAATTGAATCAAGTATATTATATGCTTTTTTGCAATAAAAACAGGACAATGTTATTACTGTCATAAAATTACAAGATTTTTTCATATTCTAATCAAACATGTAACAAACCTGAATGAAAGGGATTTAGGTGAGAATCATTCAATCCCAAATACCTTTGCATACCAGTTTAGATATGGCCTAATTCCCCAACACAGGGAGCTCTCAAGCTGAAAGACCACCAATGTCAATTAACTGATGTCAACAGACATCAGTCCTGACAAGATTAGTTAAATAAACTGCTGCAGTTTGATGGAAGATTTCCATACTTTGGGGAGGACAAACTATTAAAGTAGATACGAATTCATTTGGAGACCAGGTATAGATGGCATCATGTTTTGTTTCATCTGCGGGATTTCTTTTTAATTAGTCAGCAGTTTAAAAATTGGGAGCTCTCTCATATCAAATAAATCTACATTTCTAGCTCCTCTTGAAAAATGACATGATCTCACAACAATGACAAACATATTCATATGGAAACAACTAACTGCTGACAAGGAAGTTTTCCCTTTAAAAGGTGGTACACCTTTAATTTGCCTCAATCCTCGGTTCTGAAATCTCCTCTACACATTTAACATGTAAGGCATATTTAAACTATTTAAATTTGCCATCTCTGTTCTGTAGTTCAAAGAACAACTTTTCATGCCCTTGTTCTACTCTGGAATGGCACGTAACTTACAAAGGGAGGAACACGGGGGAACAACAGAAGGAGAATAAGTGGTGAGATTAGTTCCCATCAAAGTGGGAAAGTGTTGGGAATGGACAGAGATTAAGTGTATACAGGTAAATATTTTTATTTATTTCCCTGAGCCTTTGATTTTCCTAAAGACAGCTATAGCCTGGATTTCAGGAGGCATGCATTACAGCATGGGACCTTATTACTAGAAAGAAGGTAAAGGTCATCTTGTCCATGCTTCCCCAAATTGGCTTATTATGACTATTGAGAAATCTTTATTTTTGACAGGAATTTCAGAAGTGACTGAAAATCTAATCGGGATTCAGAATATATCCAGAATGGCAGCATGAGGAGCTCCATAAAACTATTCCTCTTGCTCACAAAAAAAAACCTACCTGATGAAAATTATAAAAAGAGCAAACATATAAAGTATTTGGAAGTTGGCCAAAGACACATGACAAACTTTTTTTTCTCTTTAGACATAGAGGGTCTGGCTCTGTTGCTCAGGCTGGAGTGCAGTGTTGCCATTTTGGCTCGCTGCAACCTCCGCCTCCCCAGTTCTAGTGATTCTCCTGTCTCGGCCTCCAGAGTAGCTGGGACCACAGGCATGGTACACCATGCCCAGCTAATTTTTGTATTTTTAGTAGAGATGATGTTTTACCATGTTGGCCAGGCTGCTCTTGAACTCCTGATCTTCAGTGATTCACCTGCCTCGGCCTCCCAGTGAAAATACTCTCCAGATTGACATAGAGATTCAAAGTGTTCCCTATCAAAATCCCAACTTGTTTCTTAGCAAAAATGGACAAGCTGATCTTAAAACCTATATGTTAATTTGAGGGACCCAAAGTTGCCAAAATAACATTGAAAAAGACTAATAAAGTTAGAGTACTAACACTTTAAGGTAATAGAAATCAAGAAATCACTTGTAGTACAAGCATAAGGATAAGACATATAGATCAAGGGGAGAGAATGCAGAGTTCAGAAGAAAATTCTCATATTTATAACAAATTAATTTTTTCACCAGAATGCAGTGCCAATCCAATCTGGAATTAGTTTTTTTAAAAACTGGTATCAGAAATACTGCATATCTGTATGCACAAGAATAAAGTTGGATTCTTTTCTCACATTCACATCATATACCAAAACAAACTACTAATAAAAATGGATTATAGACCTAAACGTAAGAGCAAAAACCATAAAATTCTTAGACAAAAATACAGTGACCTTGAGTTAGGCAAAACCTTTATAGATATGACACCAAAAACAAAAGCTACAACAAAAAAAAATAGTTAAATTATATTTCATCAAAATTAAAAATTTTATGCTTTAAAGTATATCATTAAGAAAGTGAAAAAACCCACAGAATTTAAGAAACTATTAGAAAACCTTATATATATATATATATATATATATATATATATATCTGATAAGAGACTTATGTAGAATATACAAAGTATTCTTACAACTCAATAATTTAAAAATTGACAAAGATCTGAATAGACATTTCTCCAAAGATATATGAATGGCCAATAGATACATGAAAAGACCGTCAACATCATCAGCCATCAGATGCAAATCAAACTATGATGAGATTCCACTTCACATTCCATAGGCTGTAACTGAAAGGACAGATAATAACAAATGTTTGCAAGGATGTGTAAAAATTGGAAACTTCAATACTAGTGGTTGGTACGTAGAATGATCCAGTCACTTTGGAAAATAGTCTGACAGATCCTTCAACAGTTAAATATAGAGTTCTCATATGACCCAGTAAGTAATTCCACCCCTCTCTATATACCCAAGAGAAATGAAAATACATATCCACAGAATAACATGTACATGAATATTCATAGCAGCATTATTTATAATAGCCAGAAAGTAGGAATATGTAAATGTCCCTCACCTGATGAATGGATAAAATGTAGTATATCTATACAGTGGAATTTTATTCAGCCATAAAGATTAATAAAGATTAATTAGGTACTGATTCATGCTGCACATGAATGAACCTTGAAACATACGCTAAAAGAGCCAGCCACCAAAACCACATATTGCATGATCTTATTTATATAAAGTGCCTATAATAGGCAAAGCTGCACAATACAAAGTAGATTAGTAGTGAGATTTTTAGGCAGGGATGGTGAGGAAAATGTGGTTTTAGGTTGTAAAAATTATCTGAAATGATGTTGGCAATGGTTGTACATGTTGTGAATATTCTAAAAATCATTTGATTATATAATCTAAATGGATTATTTGTATAGTATGTGAACTGGACATACATTTGTAATTGCCTTTACAGCATCTGTTCCTCCCTTCTAATAAAAAAGAAATAAAAAATAAAGCTGCTATATTTAAAAAAATTAATCTAGGCTTTGTCAATCAAAGACAGAATGCTTGATCTTTTTTGATACTTTATCCATAATTCACAAAAGCCTTTCAGCAATTACATAAATACATACATATACACCCATAGATAGATATAGACATAGGCGAAGATAGAGATAGAAATACATATTAACATACACATATTAGTATTCACCAGCACATCGCTTACAAATGACATATAGAATTGGTGAAATAATTTAGTATATCCAAATCTTACAATATACTTTGCTTGTCATCAAGAGTCATTCTATAGATACATTTGGTCCTATGAAATGACAAAGAAATATGTCCCTAGTATACGGTTAGGACAAATTTTATAAGGGTATAATAACACAATGTATATATAGACTCAATCTTTGCAAAATTACATATATATGAAATAACATAAACTAAAATGTTAAAAGGTATAATGTCTGGCTGTTAGGATTACTGTTAACATTTATTTTTTCTTTAAATGTTCTATGTAGTCTGAGTGCCTAACAATGATGTGGAGTTTTACAAAACAGACATATCACTTAACCTCATCTTAAACCTACTACACTTCCGGAGGCATGACCTAGGAATGTGAGTTTTTCTCAAGTTGTCCAGGTCATTCTGACACAGCCAATTTGGCACAGATGTGGGATTTAGAAATCAATAGTCTATCTAATTTATGATCTAATAAAATAATTACCTTCACAGCATCTTGAACATATGGCCATCCAGCCTGTGCATGAACACATAAAGGGAAAGGGCTCTCTCAATCTCAGATGGCAGATTATTCTATCATCACAGAGCTCTATTGGTAGCATTTTCACCTTATGTTAGCTAAATATATTAAAGCCACCCTTTTGGTGCTAGTTTTGCATTCTCAAAAACTGATGTGAACTGCAATAATGATACATTAAGTCAATATGAGAACGACTGTGAAATATCCCATGTAGTAATACTTTTCCCTAATCTTTCCTTCCCCCTTACCCCTCAAAAAAGCCAGGGATCGATACAGATAGTGGGAGATGGTATTGAGACTAAAAGAAGAGTAAAAAGCAATAAGTCTACTAGTGTGATATCTTCCATGAGCTAACAGGAAATTATACTACACAATGTGAAACACAGTAAGATGAAATGACTTATAGCCCTACCCAGAAGCTGAAGAGGAAAGGCTAGGTTCTGGGGAAAAGAGATGTTAAAAAACTGCAGAGAGAGTTCTAAGGGAGACGATAGAGCCCATAATCAAGTCCCCTTCTAGCTCAGGCATGATGGCACACATACACAAATTAGGAGAGAAGCCTCTGTCTCCAGGTGATATTACCCTCTAGATCAGGGGTTGGCAAACAGTGATCTGCAAAGCCAAATCTGGTCACATCCATTCATTCACAGACTGTCTATGGCTACTTTCAGGCTACAACAGCAGGCAGAGTTCAGTAGTTGCCACGGGGACTGTATGGTCCACAAAGCCTCAAATATACCACTGCTGTAGTGCCTAGATAATAGAATTTGCCAGAATTTGCTTTAGAATCTGGATAACTAAAGATTCACTTAGTTTTCTGGGCCATCAGAAGGTCAGGACTATATAAAAATGATATTTGGCCACTAGGTAGAAATTATTAGGATGAAGATGAATTTTCTTTTCGTGAAGAAAGAAGTCTGACCATGATAAAACTATGAGAAAAAAACAAAAACAACAAATGGAGTAATAGCAGTTATTTTCTCTGTGGCTTCCTAAATGATGTTTCTTTACTACTTGATAACTGATCCCTTTTCCCAGGAAAAATAATCCTTAAGAATGTAAATTACATAAGAACTGGATGTTTAAAAGTCTATTTTGTGGCTGCCATATCTCCAGCACCTGTAACACTACCTAACATACAAAGGCACTCAGTAAATAGCTGTTGAACCTGTCCTGTCTCCACTACTTGCCACATAAGTGACCTCTGACAAGTAACCTACTATTTCTAGTCCTCAGGTCCTTCACCTGGAGAATTAGGAAAATAATGGTTCCTACCTCTTAGCTTATTGTTAGGATTAGTAGAGTAGTATATGTAGATTATTTATAACAGTATCTGGCACAATGTGAAGTGTTTATTACTGTTGTTATTTTCTAAGTATTCAGTTGCACTATATAATGACACCACTGAAAGTGTTTTTCTTAGAAGTTCTGAAACATTCCTCCTCAGTCTCTTTCACATAAAGTTTGCAATTTATCAACCTGTAGAATAGGAAGCCCCAACAAATATGCCATATTCTTATGAATATATTTTACTCATTAAAGTACATTAATAATCTTACTATTGCATTCAACAAAGAGAAAATATCTATGGAAATGTGATTATTTCTTCAGTTAATCAAACATATGTTTATTTAGGATATTTCCAATAACATGTTACTACATACTTTAAAATCAAATCTACCTTGAATTATTGAGAGGTTATACATACTATCGTCACTTGTATATAGTTCCATTTACTGCACACTACAGCAAATAAGTCCTTAATAATGTTAGCATCATCCCTGCCACCATGTCAATTGTTTGATTCTGTCACCAGTGTTTACTGGCACGAAAACTTGATGTCTTGCTTCTCTTTTAGACCTGTAATTTTATATCTAGGAGTTTTGGCAACACCAATAGTTCTAGAGCTTCTTAGTTTCTTTTGTGAAAATTTATTCTTCTTGTTGCTGTTGCCTTTGGTAACCACAACACTGAGTATGATTTATTTGTCATAGACCTATAGTAAAAAGCAAATAGTGAATGAACTAATTAGTTAATTCATTAATTTCCATCAATAATACAAGGTAGTATCAAAGTTTTTCTTAAGTTGCTCCTTTCAACATATGTTGGAAACAGAAATATGGCACAGAAATTTTAAAATCTTAAATGGTTACTTAGAATTGAGACAAGAGAAAAATGTTGTTTTTCCATTTATCTTCAATCTTATCTGATGAAAAATTATTTCAAGAGCATTCCATCAGCTGTCATAAAGTGAGGATCTTAACTGAAGATAAATTATGGAAACTCAATTGATTTGATAACTTAAAGTACAACTGTTAAACTAAATGGAGCCAACAGACATACACACAGATGATCTGGTTAACAGATTCTTTCAAATTCTCTATAAGTAAGAATTTTAAAAGATCTAAATGTACTACAGAACAGTTAGCAATTATACAACAAAAATAAAGACTGATATTATCTATATTCAGCAAGCATATTTAATCAGGAATATACAAGTTACATTAGTTACAGAAATTGAACCAAACAGAAAAATAAAACTGATCTGCTAAAATTTCCAAGGAAAATCATTGAGGGTTTTGCTGGCCAATGCAATGCCAACATTTTCTGTGCTACACTTGCAAAGCAGTTTTAGAGTAAGCTAAACTAAAAAAAAACAACAAAATGCATATGCAATTGCTCTTTATATCAAGCTATCCTAAACCCAAAATAAAATTTAATGTCAAACACAAGACCAATATTGCTTTCATTTTTCTTCCAGGAGTAAAGTTTTTATAGTAACTATAGTAAAAGTGACTATAAAATGGTTTCATAGCACATTTTTAAAGGACTTTTTTTCCCTTTCTGTGATTTCAGTTTTATTTTAGTTTCAAAGTAGTTACTGTGGAAAAATTACTTGACACTATGACAAGGAATTATATTCCAGATGAGAATTTAGCATTCTTCTACTAAATACTTATTAAATGAATATTAGGTGCTAGTTTCTCAAAGAGATACAAATAATAAATTGCTTCTTCCCTAAAGAGCTTTAATATTAAAGGGACACAAAACATAACAAAACAACAAGGAAATGATTAGTGGTCAAAGTTTATTTAGAGAAGTATAAACAAGTTCAAACTAGGAGAATAGATGGAATTTAGCAAGAAGAGATATGAATTTCAGAGATGAGACAGCATTTGAGTTGGTCCATGTGCTAGTTTTCTATGACTGCTCCATAACAAATTACCACAAATTTAGTGGCTTAAAGCAATACAAACTGATAATCTTATAATTCTGGAGATTATAAATCCAACACAGGTCTCACTGGGCAGCCTTGTATTCTTTTATGTTGAAGCCCTAACCCGTGATACTTGTGAATAAGATCTTATTTAGAAATAACGTCTTTGTAGCTTGAAGCAAGTTAAGATGGGGTCATTAGTGGGGACCTAATTCAATATGACTGATATCAGTATAACAAGAGGAAAACAGCATGAAAGACAGAAGCACACAGGAAGAATGTCATGCGATGACAGAGGCACAGACTGGAGTGTGGCAGCAGCAAGCCAAGACCACCAAGGATCAATGGCCATGACCCGAAGTCAGAAGAGGCAAGGAAAGATCCCACCCAGAGTCTCAGAGCAGGAGGCAAGGATGACCCTACTGACACCTTAGTTTTGGACTGTTAACCTCTAAATCTATGAGAAAACATATTTGTTATTTTAAGGTACCAAGTTTCTTTCAAAGAATTTGAACCAGATTCTTTAAATTGTGTGGTACATGGAAACCCAGTTGATGGTACTTTGTTATAGGAGCTCTGGGATACTAGTACAAGGGGTGAATCTGTTTCTTGCCTTCTTTGCAACTTCTAGAGGTCCTTGGCTAGTGGCCCTCTCCCTCCATCTTCAAAGTCAGCATGGGCAGATCTATTGCCTCTCACATGACATCACTCTGAGCTCTGCTTCCATCACCACATCACCTTCTCTGACTGATTCCTCTTCTCCTTCCTCTTCCACATTTGAAGACTCTTCTGATTACATGCAACCTACCTAGATAATCTACCAGGTCTCCCACGTAAAGGTAAACTTATATACAATCTTAGTAAACTGATTGCAAACAACAAACTACCTATTTGCAATCTTGATTTCCCTTTCCATTTAACATAACATACCATAGTTTCCCAAGATGATAAGGAGGATGTCATTAAGATAACATTATTCTGTCTATGACAATCCATGAAGTAAAGTTCCTCAAGGTGTGGTGGAAAGAATACCCATATGGGAATCCTTTGTTGTCTGATAAAAATGCAGATTTCTAGGCTTTTCTTGCTGCCTTATGAGTGGAAATCAGAAAATCCACACCACCTTAAAAGATAAATAGAATTTATTATCTTCTGCTAGCTTTTGAGTTTGTTTGATCTTGCTCCTCTAGTTCTTTTAATTTGACATTAGGGTGTCAATTTTAGATCTTTCCTTGCTTCTCATGTGGGTGTTTAGTGCTATAAATTTCAATGGATGCAGTAAACCACCATGCATGTATATACCTATGTAACAATCCTGCACAATCTGCACATGTACCCCAGAACTTAAAATATAAAAAAATAGATATAACTAATATATCACATTGTTTATATGTTTCTTGGTAATTATACTTTTGATGTTGAACTTGAATAAAACTTATTTGATTATAATAAGTTATAATCAAATTATAATTTATAATTTAAGTATAATTTAATTTATAATTATAATAAAACATAATGATGATCGCAAGTTATGAAGACAGTTTGCTTACAATGCAGATAAGAATACACAAAGAATTCAAACCTCAGTTTATCCATTCAAGTTACTATAATTTAAGAACATATTAATATACATGTGATTAAAAACAATAAAATTGTGTGTAGAAAAAAAGAACAGAATATGACTGGTGGTCTTGAAAGAAGAAAAGTATCTCAAGTGGAGGAACACTTTGATCCTATGGAAAGAGGAAGGTAAATACAGATGCTCCTCAACTTAGAATGGGGTTGCATCTGAATAAACTATAGTAAGCTGAAAATATTATAGTAGAAAATTCATGTGATATGCTAACCTACCAAACACCATAGCTTAGCCTAGTTACTAAATAGATTCACTTTTGCAACATCAAAAGGTTGAAAAATTTTAAATAGAACCATCATAAGTCAGGGATCATATATATTGTGATCATGGAAGTATACATAAGTATAGTTTTAACATAAGGAAGGATTCATAAAAATAAGTTTGGATTCTAAAAGAAGTTTGGAAATGATGATGGGACCAGAGCCAAAAGAACTTTGAGTATCTCAGTCCATTTGCTGCTGTTATAATAAAATACCTCCTACTGGGTAATTTATAATGAATATAAATTTATTGGCTCACAGTTCCAGAGGCTGGGGAGTCCATGATCAAAGTGCTGAGTCATCATATAGTAGAAGGTGAAAGAGCAAGAGCATAAAGATGAGAACCTGCTCCCACAAGCCTTTTTATAATGAAAGAGCCCTCGTGACCTAAACATCTTCGACTGGGCCCTATTCGCTAACACTGTCACATTGGGGATTAAATTATCAAGACATAAATTCTGGGGTACACATTCAAACATAGCAGTAGACCAGTCTAACTAAATTTATCTTCACTCAGAAGGTCAAGAAGCTGAAGATGTTACAGAAACAGTCAACTATTTCTTGCACATATTTGCTTTTTCTCACAGAAATAAATTTGTTCCAAGAAGAATAAAATGAAAGCATTCGGTAGTCCTTAAAGATATAATATTGAAATAAAACCATTTTGTATTACTCGCTTATGAGGCCATAAAAATTACTATTCCTATCTTAATCCATTTCTCTCCAAGAATAAATCACAGGCTAGAATTGAAAAGATAGATTGCTAATCAAAATGTCTCAGTCACTTGACACTGCATAAACCAGAACACAGTATCTTTTCTTTCACTGCTAATGAATATAGACTTGAAGGATTATATAGGGAATGCAAAGATTAAATGGTAGAAGTTGTAATAAATGTCACCCCTTTCCATTTCAGCATGATTCTAACTGCGAGGTAACCAATTTTCAAACTCTTGTCATTGTTTTAAGGTGCAGCACAAAATCGGCAAGATTTTCTCCTCTTGCTACTGCTTCTAAGAACCACATAACCCCGAATGAAAAGAAACGACTGTATTTCTATAGATAAACTATAATATAACATGAGAAATGAACAGTAGCAACCCCAGAACATTTTAAATCATTGTTTCAGGATGGGAGATAGTAAATCATTGTAGCTATGAAAAAGACACAAGTCTTTTTATAACAATAAATCTATGTCAATATTAAAGTATAAAGATACACATATATATCTATCGTCTCTGGACCATAAAATATTTGGCATTCTTGTTTACACATTTCTATTGAATAGGGTATTCGAGTATATAACCATTGCAGCCTTTACAAAAATATCCTGAGGCAATGATGATTTTAAAACTCATAATTGAACTGCTTTTACCAACATAGATGAGTCTAAAAAAAAAAGAAAGCCTAAGTGTGCAGCAAGAAATGACTTACAGCTTTCTCTAGATGTTTCCACTTTAACTCATTGTTCAAAATAGTAATAATAATCAAATTAACTGAAATCAGCATAGTGTGACAGATATTTTTTTCAAAAATTCGCACAGCAATGTCTTCCACCACATGATTTTGCAAATTCCCTTCCTTTCAAATGTGGCTGGTTTTAGAGACTGTTGTAACCAACAAAATATGGCAAAAAAAAATGCCACATTACTTTAGAGACGAGGTCAAAAGAAGCCCTACAGCTCCTGCCTTGGTTCTCGGACAGCTCTTTCTATGTGCTTCTTCTCTGGCCATTACCTACAGAACCAGTTGCCATGCTGTAAGAAGGCCAAACCACATGGAGAGATCATGTGTACCTATTCATATCATGAGTCACAGCTGAGTTCAGGCCTCAATTCCTACTGGCCCAGTTATCAGATACATGAGTAAGAACCCTCCAAATTATAACTCAGCCATTCAAGAGTTACCTCCAGCCTCAGTATCACCCAAGTGAAGCCTTAGACATTGTGGAGCAGACACAAGTGACCCATGAGCGTAACACAATGGTTGATGTGTGACAAATGGGGGATTAAATTACCAAGACATAAATTTGAGTTGGTTGAATTTGAGTTGATTTCTTATGCAGAATGAGGTAACTGGAACATTCAACCTAGTTCACATTTGGTATAGAAATGATACCAATCCCATAATTAGTCTGTAAGAAAGGAATCCAATACATAGGAGGTGTTCAGCATTTAGGAATCATGCCACATGTACAAAAAGTCTACCACCTGCAGGTTCAGAGCCATGGCCGGCCTTTAAACCAAGTTTGAAAATTTTGTTTGCAAGTATGTTAATCTACCTACTAATAGTTAAGATATATTTCCCATACTTGATACCCTAAACATGAAGCCAATCCCAATATGTGTGAAATTGATCTAGAGCAAACCTATATACCGTCTGTGTGGCCAGTCTCTGTGATTGGTTTTATTCCCTAAACTCTGGTGTAATTGAACCAAGTCTATTTTTATGGTAATTTAATCCCCTTAGATTTTTTCAAGACCTTCTCTCCAGAAATGAACTCTACTATTAGGAAGTTTTCAGATTCCCCTATCTATGACTAAGAACCCATATGATACAAAGAACCTTGGATAATACCATATATCCTATGATGCACACCCATTGAATATAATACTGGCTTGAATCAGAAAGGTTCTAAGTCCTTTGTAGTTGCTTATGCAAACAGTTTGCACCTTCCATACATGGGACAGTCTTTCTGTCCCAAGATTGTTCCCTCAGCTCCTAACCATCATCCTATGAAAATTGTGATACCAGGAGCTGCTGCCAAGATAAAGGATTAAGAATATGAATACTAAGGCAAAAGTTCCAAAAATTAGGGCTGGACTGCATAGATACTAACTGTCAGAATTCCAAACTAGAGATGATTGACTGCATTCCGTCTAATTTTAGTACTGATCTTAGAGATGTGAGGTGGCCTGAATCAACAGATGGTGTCTCACACTAGCTATAGGATGTAGCAGAATGCAGGGGCCAAGAAAAATGCACTGCTTAACAGAGATGACTGATCCCATTATATTCCTGATGGAAAAAACAATGCATTCTAAAATTGTATGTGTTTTTATTTAGTTGTTGACTATAGTTTTACTAATTTGTATTTTTGCTTCTTTGGAAAACGAGACATTTCTCCATTTCCATTCTTATTTTCATGATTCTTCAATGACTACCCTAGTCTAGCAAAAATCTGCAATTCACTGGGATACGTGTCATCTTGGTCTGGAAAGGAAGTGCATGGCAACTAATGTTTATTAAGTAACCGCAATTTGCTAGACTCTTTACATCAGGTATCGCCTTTAATCTGCTAACTTATAGGACGTAAGTATATTTTTCTTAATCACAAAGTGATATAGCTTGGATATTTTTCCCCACCAAATGTAATCCCAATGTTGGAAGTGGGGAGTAGTGGGAGGTGACTGGATTATGGGAGAAGATTTCTCATAAATGGTTGGCACTATTCCCTTGGTTCTGTTCTTGAGATAGTGAATGATTTCTCATGAGGTCTGGCTGCTTGAAAGTGTATGGCACACTCCCCATATTCCTCTTGCTCCCACTCTCACCATGTGACAATGCCTGCTCCTTTTTTGCTTTCTACTATGATTAAAACTTCCTGAGGCCCTCACCAGGAGCAGAGGCTGCTGCCATGCTTGTGCAGCTTGCAGAACGATGAGCCAAAAACCTCTGTACTTTTAAAATTACCTAGCCTCAGATATTTCTCTACAGTAACACAAAATGGACTAAGACAACTGGTCACTCACCTCTTCTTCTATCATTTTGTACACAACTTTTTACATCTTTTCTCTAGCAATTTCAATAAGAAACTTCCTGGATAAATACACCAATTTCTTTAAATACCAATTATACTATCAGAATTTGGTGTTATTTTCTGTTCCTCTAGATTCATCTACTCGTTCTTGATTCTCCATCTTAAGTGTTTAACTAGCACCTCCCTCATTAACTCTTGGATAGCATAGCTGCTTTTTCCTAGAATTACTTCCTACCCCTTCCCTTTAGAATTTAATATCTCTTCAGCCAGATTTCAGTTGAAGTGGCAGTACTTATAGTCATTCAATCTCCCAAGCAAATATATCATCATTATCGATGTGCTTCCTTGATAATGTTTTAATAATAGAGATTGTTCTGAAGCCTCCTCTTCTTCTTTAGCATCAAAATGCACAGAACACAGCAATGCTCCTTGGTAGCAGAAACAAAAGACAAAATTCTATTATAAACTTGATCTCTGACTCAGCACGTGATTTGAAACAATAAGACCTCTTGATATTTTCTTGTTCTCACCTGAAATACTGGGAGAATAATGTTTTCCAATTATTGGTGTGAGGATTAATGAGACAATGTTTGTAAAGCACTTTTGAGTACCTCCCATGAAAGCTTTTCTATTGTCACTCTGATTTTCCCTTAAAAGATGGGGAAATCAATTCACCAGTCTCTATGGAAAGTTTTTTAAAAATCTATTTTACTCACTTTTGTAACATAGCTGGAGGACAAAGAAGAAATTCACATAGGAAAAGAATCAATGATTTTACATTGCGTGTTTTCATCAGAACCTGAAGCAGATTACACTTATCTTGTATGCAAATGACAGCTTTTAAATATTTTAAATATGCATTTATCTAAAAATTTGGCATTTTGCTAGTAAATATCACACATATTAAGTCATCCATGAAAATATTTATCTTACATTCTGTCACCTAAATGGAATACAAAAAGAGAAACACTGAAATAATGAAAACTTTGATTCATGACTGAATAAATGTGAGAATTAAAAGCTACTCTTGAGAACAATTTTTGATTCACATCTTTATGCCTCAAAGAAATTGAGCAACAAATTCTCTGCCAGTTATTGTTGATAGCAAGAATTAATAAAGTAGGAATTATGGCAAGATTTAAACTTCAGCATAAGTTTAAAACCTGAAGTCTAAAATATTTTTTAAATAACAGTTGAGACATCTGAAAGCACAAGACAGCTTAGCTGAGTTTATAGTGTCTTCTTCTAGACAATGGCCATATATGAAACATACAGTTTTCCACTACATTTGATAAAAAATATGTTTTGAATTTGCCCATGAAATTGAGGGGAAAAAAAAGAAAAATATGAGAAAGACTAATGAAATCTGGTCAGTAGACTTAAAAAATAAAATCTATTAATATTTGTTTGGAGGAAACTAAGATGATCTAGAAGTATTTCAGGCTTACTTAGTTGATTGGGAAATTCATGAATCAAGCTAGGAAAAACTTCAGTAACAATATAAATTATATGCACCAGCTAGAATCTCACAGCTCAATGATTTTGGGGGAAAAAGTCTGTCACAAAGCACTAATGTAAATAAAATATAGTAAATAGCATTACTAAAGTCCCACCTTCCAGCATCATTTTCGCCTCCTCTGGAAAATAACAACAAATTCAAAATTATCAATATTATACTTGGTACAGATAGAATCAGTCTGAGCAACTTGCAAAACATGATTGTTTTGCAGAGAGAATGAGTAATGCTGTGGCTTATCCCAGACTGTACAGGGCATTTGAAAAAGTAATCAAATAAGCCAAAGCAGATGTGAAATTTGAAGAATAAAAAGAGTCTAATTGTTAATCTCTATCACCACTCAGTTCCCACTGATTCTAATTACATCTATTGAGATAACATATTAAAACTTCGGACAATAAAAGTTATGTTCCAGGCTGTTTGTGATTATGACACTTGTCATTTAAAGGTTAATAGTCCAGGATCCAAAATCAACATACAAAAATCAGTAGAATTTCTATATGCTGAGAGCAAATAATCTGAGAAAGAAACCAAGAAAGTAAACTCATTTAAAATAGCTATAAATAAAATGAAATACCCAGGAATTAACCAAAGAAACAAAAGATTTCTACAATAAAAATAAAATATTGATTAAAGAAATTTAAAATGACACACAAAAAATAGAAGATATTCCATGTTCATGGATTGCAAAAATCAAAACTGTTAAAATGTGCATGCCAGGCAAAGCAATCTGCCGATCCAATGCAACTCCAATCAAAATACCAATGTGATTCTTTACAGCAATAGAAAAATAATCCTAAAATTTATATGGAATCACAAAAGGCACAGAAAAGCTAAAGCTATCCAGAGCAAAAAGGACAATGCTGGAGGCATCACATTACACATTACTTGACTTCAAATTACATTACAAAGCTATAATAACTAAACAGCATGGCATGTGGATAAAAACAGACACATAGACCAATGAAACAGAATAGAGAACACAGAAATAAATCCACATATTTACACCTAACTCATTTTTTACAAAGTTGCCAAGAACATAATTTGTAGAAAGGACAGTTTCTTCAGTAAATGGTGCTGGAAATCCTGGATATCCATATGCAGAAGAATGAAACTAGAATTCTATCTCTCATCACACACAGAAACCAAACCAAAATGAATTAAGACTTATAAAACTATAAAACTATTAGAAGTCAACACTGGAGAAATTCTCCAGGACATTGGTGTGGGTAAAGATTATTTGACTAAGACTTCAAATGCACAGGAAAAAAAAGCAAAAAATGGGGTGACAAAATGCTTCTGCACATCAAAAGAAACGATCAACAAAGTAAAGAGATGATCCACAGAATGGGAGAAAATCTTTGCAAACTACCCATCTGACAAAAATTAATAAGCAGAATATATAAGGAGCTCAAATATCTCAATATTTAAAAAACAAACAAAGTTTTTAAAATAGGCAAAAATCTGAGTAGATACCTTTCTCAAAAGAAGACCAAAAATAGCCAACAGAAATATAGAAAAATGTACAACATCACAACACAAAATGGACTACGACAGTTTGGTCACATTCCTCTTCTTCTATCATTTTGTACACAACATTTTACATCCTTTTTCTCTAGTAACTTCAATAAGAAACTTCCTGCATAAATACACCCATTTTTTAAAACACCAATTACACTATAAGAATTTTGTGTTATTTTCTGTTCCTCTCGGTCCATCTACTCATTCTTGAGTCTCCATCTTAAGTGTTTAAACAGCTCCTCCCTCATTAACTCTTCACATCAGAGTTAATCATCAGAGAAATGCAAATTAAAATCACAATGACAGATTATCTCACTGCAGTCAAAAAAGGCTTTTATCAAAAAGACAGGCAATAACAAATGCTGGCAAGGATGTGGAGAAAGGGGAACTCTCATGCAGTATTGGTGGAAGAGTAAATTAGTACAGCCACTATGGAGAGCAGTATGGAGGTTCCTCAAATAAACAAAAACAGAGCCACCATATCATCTAGCAATCCTACTCTTGGGTATATAAGTTTTTTAAAAAAATAAAAGGAAATCAATACAACAAAGAGAGCTGCACTCCCATATTTACTGCAGCATTATGCACAATAGCCAAGGACAGAATCAGTTTGTCTATCAGCCAATGAATAGATAAAGAAAATGTGGTACATATACACAATTGTGAAATAAAGAAGACATTTATGCAGCCAACAATTATGAAAAAAAGCTCACCATCACTGGTCATGAGAGAAATGCAAATCAAAATCATATAAAACCATTAAAAGTAAACAAATCCTATCATTTGCAACAATGTGGATGGAAGTGGAGGATATTATGTTAAGTGAAATAAGTCAGCCACAGGCAGACAAACAGTTCATGTTCTCATGCATATGTGGGAGCAAAAAAAAAAATTGAACTCATGGAGAAAGACAGTAGAATGATTATTACCAGGGGCTGAGAAGGGTAGTAGGGAGCGGGAGCAGAAAGGAGGAAGAGGGGATGTTTAAAGGAACAAAAACACAGTTATATAGAAGGTATAAGATCTACTGTTTGTTAACACAATAGGATGACTATATTTAGTTACATATCATAGTTAACAATAATGTGTTATTTCAAAATAATTCAAAGAGTAGAATTGGAATGTTCCTTACAAAAAGAAATTATAAATGTTTGAGGTGATACATACCCCAACTACCCTGATTTTATTATTACACATTGTATGCTAGTATCAAAATATCACATATAACCCATAAACATACAACTATTATATATCCATTACAACTCTTATGTATCCATAATAGCTAAATATATTTTTAACTAAGTAATAAATTAATGAGCTATAGCAGTGGTTCCATGTGAGGTGTTGAGGAGCTGGGCAATGCAAAGCAGCATGATATCACACGGAGACGTCATCTGTATAAATTCGTATCAAGGGTTCCACTGTCAAAATACTAAAATACAGATTCGTGAACCAACAAATGTAGGAGTCCCTGCCAAAGACAGACAACCTGCACAGGCCTCAGGTCAGATCAATATTACTAAATTCAAATCCTTGTTTAGTCCCTTACTAATTATATGACCTCAGACAATTTAAATTTTCTGAATCTCAGTTTTTTTCATTAAAAATAAAAGCATAGTAACACCACTGTCACAAGACTGCTGTAATAATTAATGGTTTAATGTATGTAAAGAGATCAACAAAGAGTGGTAAATGGATAAATTATGTTCTCCCTCTCCTCACCCTAGAAGATATTAGGCAGAGATCAATTAATATATCTCATGTCTCTACAAAATGAAACACTATACAAATGAAAGCATTTTAGGGAAAGCAATTTTACAGCTAGCCAGCTCATGTAGGTTATCATAGTAATTAACAGCCTTACTGCCAAGATGCTGGTCTTTATTGCTTACATAACTGCAAATTAAGTCACTTTCTTCTTGACCTTATTCAATTACCATACTCTATGCTTAATTCAACAGAGTTGTTACTGGGAAATTCTTTGCCTTTTTCAATTCGTTGTTTAAAACTAAAATCTATGAAGGTTTTTTAATTCTTCTTTCTTTGTTTTTCTTCTAATTCTATGTAAAAAAGCAGTAACCTCAAGTAGCTAATAACTAACATTGGTTAGTATTACAGCCCATGAATTTCATTGTCTATCTCCATTAGTCTTTCAAATTTATCCAAAGGTGTTAGTGGGCTCTGATGTTCCTCCTTACTAATTTATAAACCAACTAGTTTCACTGCTTCTTTAAAAACTCCTAAGTTTATAAAGTACTGGTTTTAAAATTTGACCCAGGCCATAGAAATATATATTTTTTATACTTAGAAACTTTCTGTCAGTATGTATCCTCAAATCTGCCTATAGCAACTTTGAATCCATTTGTAGAAGTAAAATAAAACACAAATAGTAATAGGTCTCAATCCCAAAACAATATATAAGCAAATGAAAAATTCTAAGACAGGGGCAATCTATATAAATACTAAAGTGAAATGCACTTAAAGATTTACTCTTTAAAAGTCACCTTGCTAAGAACTAGCAATGCTTATCTCATTTTATTGATGTAATTGTTTAGTGATCTAATATTACACAATTTTATAAACAAAGAAATTAAGACCTTATTATATTAAGTAACTTTATGAAAGTGGCATAGCTACATTGCTATGATTTGAACTCAAATTTGTACTACAGCAAGTCTAACCTTCTTTGTATTTTACCACAACAGTATGACACTCTAGTTTTGGAGGACTATGAACTTTTCTTATATCCAGAAACCTCAGGAAAATTTTAAGTTTTAATGTGTATATTAATTATGATACACTAGTTTTTTGCAAGTAATTTACTATATTTGGGACTCATGTTCTTGTCCATAAAATGGACTCAATTGACATTGTCCTTAAGAGATATAGACCAATGGAACAGAACAGAGGCCTCAGAAAGAATGTCACACAACTACAACCATCTGATCTTTGACTAACCTGACAAAAACCAGCAATGGGGAAAGGATTTCCTATTTAATACATGGCATTGGGAAAACTGGCTAGCCATATGCAGAAAGTTGGAACTGGATTCCTTCCTTACACCTTATTCAAAAATTAACTCTAGATGGATTAAAGATTTAAGCATGAAACCTAACACCATAAAAACTCTAGCAGGAAACCTAGGCAATACCATTCAGAACATAGGCATGGGCAAAGACCTCATGACTAAAACACCAAAAGCAATGGCGACAAAAGCCAAAATAGACAAATGGGATCTAATTAAACTAAAGAGCTTCTGCATAGCAAAAGAAACTATTGATAGAGTAAACCGGCAACCAACAGAATGAGAAAAAGTTTTTGCAATCTACTCATTTTACAAAGGGCTAATATGCAGAATCTATGCAGAACTTAAACAAATTTACAAGAAAAAAACAACCCCATCAAAAAGTGGGCAAAGGATATGAACATACAGTTTTCAAAAGAAGACATTTATGCAGCCAACAAACATGATAAAAAGCTCATCAGCACTGGTCATTAGAGAAATGCAAATCAAAACCACATTGAGATACCACCTCACGCCAGTTAGAATGGCAATCATTAAAAAATCAGGAGACAACAGATGCTGGAGAGGATGTGGAGAAATAGGAACACTTTTACACTGTTGGTGGGAGTGTAAATTAGTTCAACCACTGTGGAAGACAGGTGTGGTGATTCCTTAAGGATCTAGAAATAGAAATAACATTTGACCCAGCAATTCCATCACTGGGTATATACCCAAAGAATTTTAAATCCTTCCACTAAAAAGACACATGCACATATATGTTTATTGTGGCACTGTTCACAATATCAAAGATTTGGAACAAACTCAAATGCCCATCAATGATGGATTGGATAAAGAAAATGTGGTACATATACAGCATGGAATACTATGCAGCCATAAAAAAGGATGAGTTCATGTTCTTTGCAGAGACGTGGATGAAACTGGAAATCATCATTCTCGGCAAACTGACACAAGAACAGAAAACCAAACACTGCATGTTCTCACTCATAAGTGGGTGTTGAACAATGAGAACACAGGGACACAGAGAAGGGAACATCACACACCGGGGGCTGGGGGTTGGGAGGCTAGGGGAGAAATAGCAGGGGGTGGGCGGATTGGGGAGGGCTAGCATTAGGAGAAATACCTAATGTAGATAATGGGTCAGTGGATGCAGCAAACCACTACCATGGCACAAACCTGCACAATCTGCACATGTACCCTAGAACTTAAAGTATAATAAAAATAATTCTTAAAAGTAAATAAATAAAATTAGCTACATAGGTAGTTTAAAATTTCTAGTGTCAAATTTAAAAAATGAAACAGGAAGAGTTAATTTTTTTTTTTTTTTTTTTTTTTTTTTTTGCGAAGGAGTCTTGCTCTGTCTCCCAGGCTGGAATGCAATGGCTCAATTTAGGCTCACTCCAACCTCCACCTCCTGAGTTCAAGCAATTCTCCTGCCTAAGCCTCCTGAGTAGCTAGGATTATAGGCATCTGCCACTGTGCCCAGCTAATTTTGAATTTTTTAGTAGAGACAAAGTTTTTCCGTGTTGGCCAGGCAGGTCTCAAACTCCTGACCTCAGGTGATCCACCCACCTCGGCCTCCCAAAGTGCTGGGATTACTGTCAGGTAGAGTTAATTTTAATAAGATTTAATCATATATATAGTCCAAATATCATTTTATATGTAATCTGTATAAAAATTAATCAGATCTTTGATATTCTTTTTCATACTAAATTCTAGAAATCCAGTGTGTATTTTAAATACACATTTGAATTAGCCACATTTCAAGTGTTCAATAGCCACACAGGGCTAGTGGCTACCCTATTGGATGGTACAGCTAGCTCTAGAGAACTTCAAGTTCTCTTCTACCCAAAAAAGCCTAGAAACCTATCATTCTATAGTTTGCAAAATAAACGTATGCTGAAAATAATTTTTTTAAAAAAATTATGCCATAGAATTGCCTGGGTACCAAAGCAACACTAACACTTATGAGGATCTGTTTTTGCCTAACAAGATCTTTTAAAAATTATTAATTATGAAATAACATATATAGAAGTAGTATATAAAACACAAGTGTAATTTTAAAAATAATGATATATTGCAACCTCCCATATAATCCCCCTCTAGGTCAACAAAAAGAACTTAACAAACCGCTTCATAACCAATGACCCTCAGAGTGTTCACCACTCTGATCACTACCCATTTCTTCCCCCTTAGAGTTAAATGCAACCCTGATATTTGTGATCACCATTTCCTTACATTCCTTTAAAATTTTACTACCTAGTTTGCATCCCCCAAACTATATACAACAGTTTAGTTTTGCTGTTTAATTTCATATATATGAAATTTACATAGTATGTATAATTTTGAGAATTTCAACATCCACTCAAAGCTATCTTTGTGGGACTCACCCATATTTTAGATCATTCATGTTCATGGCTTTATTAGTTCATTGCGTGACTATAGCATTCTACTATTGACCTACACACAAGTGCTTTCTGGTGTTTGGCTATTACAAACAGTTCTGGTGTGAACATTTTTGTCCATGTACCTTGAAGAGGTACATGCCTGAGAGCACTTCAAGAGTACACTTAAAAGAGAATTTGCTGGATCATATGACAGGGCCCATCTTCAACTCTACTAGATAATGTCAGACCTTCCTAAATTGATGGATAAGTTTACACTTATGCATGAGTTTTGCTACAACCTCCCCAGTGACTGGTATTGTCAAATTTTATAATTTTTACCAACCAGATGAGAATATAATAGCATTTCATTGTAGAATTATTTCGCTAGTTATTAATAAAATTGGTTATCTTTGTATATACACATTGACCATTTGAGTTTTATCTTTGAAGTTGCCTCTTTTTCTTACTGATGTGTACATCTTTTATAAGTCCTGGGTATTTGTCCTTTTTGTTTGGTTGGTTTCAGTTATATAAATTTTAACACTTTCCCCAACTGAGTAATTTGTCTTACCACACTTTTAACAGGGACATTTTGATAGATAGATTTTCTTAATTTTAATAACAAATCAATATGTCAATCTTTTCCTTTATAGGTACTGGTTTTTATATCTTGTATAAAAAAGACTTTCCTACCTTGAAGTTACTCTCTTATATTATCTTATAGAGCTTTGTATTTGACCATTGACATCTCAGTCCTTAATCTGCACAAAGGTCAGTTTTTATATGGTGTGAGGCAGGTGTCAACTTTAATTTTATTTCAGTCTGATATCTAAAAGGTCTAGCATTATTTATTAAAAAGTTTGTCTTTTTTACAATAACCTGCAAAGTTACCTCTTCCACCTCTCAAATATCCCTCAATAAGTGGGGGCTTTCTACTCTGTTCTTTTCATCAACTTGCCTAGCCCCATGCCACTGTCATAATTACATAACTTTAAAATATGTTTTGATATCTGATAAGTCAATTCTTTTCATATTATATTCCTTTCTCAAAATTTTCTTGGCTTTTACTGACCCTTCGAAGTTCCATATACATTTTGAACAAGCTTGTTGAATTTAACAAAAGAACCTGCTGAGATTTCATTTAAAATTCATTAAGTATATAGAAATCAACTCTGTCTTGACTAAGAATTGAGATTTTTTGTAATTTTTATTTCACTCTATTAATTTTTGTTCTAAATTTATTTAGGTCATGTTAACATGCATTTTTATATTTTTTTCCACAGAATTCTTCTATATTCTTCTATATCTTGGTTAGATTTATTCCCAATTGCTTCATGTTTTCTTAAGTTGGAGTAAAATATGTATTACTTCATTTTAACTGTTACGTTGCTAGTATATAGAAATGCAATTCATTATTGTATATAAATATGCACCTAATTGAACTCTCATTAGTCATAATAATAAACCTCTTCGATGTTCTTTATAGAATCATGCTAACTGTAAACAATCACAATTTTGTATGTTGTTTGTTAATCTCAAATGTTTTCTTTCTTTTCTGCCTATCTGATTTGGGTCAGGCTTACCATGTAATGTTGACTAAAAGTGGTAGCCAGCCAGCCAGCATCATTGTCTGACTCTTTATCCAAAAGAGAAAATGTTAAATGTCATTTAACATTTGATTCTGCTACATAATGTTTGCATAATCATTCATCATATGAACATGCTGATCCTAATTTGCTAAAAACTTTTGTCATGAATTAGATGTTGACTTTTATTAAATGTTTTTCTGCCTCTATTAAAAGAATCATATATTTTCTCTCCTGTTTTTTAACTGTGCTGATTTATACTGATTGATTTTAAATGCCTAATTAATTTCACATTTTTGGAATAAGTTAAACTTTACAATGTATTTTTATATTTTCAAATTTTTATTTAGGATTTCTATGTATGTTCATGAATGAGAAAGACCTATAATTTTACCTTTTATAATGGTTGTGCCACGTTCTAATATTAAAGTTATGCTGACCTCATAAAATAAATTGAAAAATGTGATTTCTTTTCTACTGATATTTAAGAATTTGAATAAAAATTATTTTACTATTTGGTAGAATATGATAGAGTTCAATAATTATAAGATAGACTCAAGAGTTCTTTATAGGAATATTTTAACATACTTAATAGATAAAATACTATTCACATATATCTATCTGTCAACATTAGTAAGCTTGTTTTTCTAGTACTTTGTTCATTTTACTTAACTGTCAAAGCTCTTGACATGAAATATTAATAAATCCCTAATATTATTTTATATATATGGTATCTGTGATATCTTTTTTACTCTTTAAATCAATCATTTGTCCATTATCTCTTATTCCTTGATTATTCTCTACAGATATTTGTAAATTTCATTATTCTTTTTAGAAAGTCTATTTCTTGGCTTTTTTAACCACCTCTTTTTTGATAGTTTTATACTTTAATTCCTGGATTAAAGGAATTCCTGGATAATGCAAGGACCTTCAAACACTTAAATTATGTTTATTCCCCTCTCAATGTATATGTTATTATAGGTAGTTACTATAGTCCTATTTTATGCCCCACAATACACTATTATCAATTTAAGTAATTCCTATTCACTTATATTTGCCTCTAATTTCTTGTCATTACTTTTGCTTTCCAGATCCCTTCTGGAATCATTTTCCGTCAGCCTAAATCACATGTCCAAATCATACTGCAATCACAGATAAATCCAAAATTGTATTATCTTACAGTAACAAAAGTTTATTTCTCTCATATTTACATCCATGGAGGATCAACTAGAGCTCTGCTGAATGTGCTCTTCATTTCAAAATCAAAGCTTCAGAGGCATTCTCTATCTGGGACACCAGTTTCAACAGTGCTTGTAAGTGTTGCTTGTCACTTCCACTTACATTGTATTGTCTGATAAAGTGATATGGTCAAATTTGATGTCATCAGGACATGAGGTCCCTATTAGAAGAAGCCAGAAAAACTGGCTAGATCAGATCGTATCTGTCATTGAAAAACTCAGTGTTTGCCTGAAAAATGTATTTTATTTACTGACATTCTTAAAATATATTTTCCCTGGATATGCAATTCTCTTAATATTTTTCCATTTAATACAATAATGATAGATTTTCCTTTTCTTCTGACTCTATTGTTATTATTAATTTATCTCAGTCTAGTTGCTATTCCTTTAAAGATAATTCTCTTTTATATCCAGCTTCTTTTAAGATTTTAACTTGCATGTGGTGCACAGATGTTTCACTATGATATATTCAAGTGTGTATTTCTTTCTACCTGTCATGCTTGAGATTTGTTGTCATGCTTGAGATTTGATTTGTTGGGCATCTTGAATCCATAGATTAATATTATTGTTCTGTTCAGGAACATTTGCAGCCAACAGTTCCTTAAATATATCCTGCTCCCTATTCTTTCTGTCTTCTTCTTCTGGAACTCCGATTAGACATATATGAGAATTCATATATTAGAGAATCTTTCCTGCCCTCCATGACTTTTTAATGCCTCTTTTATATTTTTTTAATCTCTTTGCTTCTTCATGCTACATTCTGTAAAGTTATTCTGACTGATCTTCAGAATAATTATTCTGGCTGATTCATTTACTGAGTTTTTACTTTCAGCTATTGCATTTCTCTTTTGTAAAAGTTTGATTTGGTTTTTCCAATCTTCTAAGGCATATTTCGAGTATTCTAATATCAGAATATTTTTATTTCTTTAAACATTGTTAGCGTGGTGTTTTATAACGTGTGGCTATGGTCATAATATATGTAGTCTTTGTAGGTTTGTTTCTGCTTCATGTTTTGGATCTTAATATTACTGCCCTTGTTTTTTTGTGTGATTGGTTATTATTGCTAACTAGTCATTTTCCTTAAAAGTGTGTTTATAGGTACTTTTTAAGAATAAGATGAAAATACCTTTCTACAGAAAATATTTTAATTTACTTTTGCTAGGTTTCTATGGATACTGAGAACCAAAGAGTATAGTAAATTTGGATGTTTAATACTCACAAAAGCCAGGTTGCGGTTATAACTTTTCCGAGAGTTCCTGCTATGGTTTGACTGTGTTCTCCAAAAGTTCATGTGTTTATCCCTCTTTCTTTACGAATGAATTAAGGAATTAATGAGTATGTTGCCCTCATGAATAGATTAATGTCACTATCAGAGAGTGCTTATCCGAGAGTGGTTACTCTAGTATCATGTGAGTAGCTTTCTTATAAAAGCAAGTTTTTTTCTAGCTTGCTTGCTCTTGCTCTGTCATGATGTGATACCTTCTGCTGTGTTTTAATGCAGCAAGAAGGCCCTCACAGATGCTGGTACCTCCATCTTGGGGTTCCCAGCCTCCAGAACTATAAGACATAAATTTTTCTTTATAAATTACCCAGCCTGTGTTATTCTGATACAGCAACAGAAAACAAACTAAGGCAATTCCCTCCTCTGCTTTGCTAAGTATCAAGGTACTGTTCATTGCAAATGCATGATACTGGGAGACTGAGGCCAGTTTATTTCCAATTACCTCTCATTCCTTGGGGTTCCTAGATCTACAGAAAGGTGCTATTAGACTTTTACCTAGAGTGTGCCCTGTGTTTGTTTACCCTTTACCCTATTCCACTTTTATTCAAGCTTAACTCATTTGACAAATATCCCCAGAGAAATGTGGATTAAAAGATTCTCTTACCTTCTGATTCCAGTTTTGACTTATATTTTAACTTGGTAGATCGTTACTATATCTTTAAAACTTATATTTTTAAAAATACATTTATTTTCTATTGTTGGCAGCACTTTTAGTTGTTTTATTCCAATGTAAATGTTGGCCCAAATGACCTCTCCCTGATTCTTTCCTCTGAAGGTGACTACTGGACAAGTTCTAAAATGATTCCACATCAGCATTCTCCTGTGTAACCTATATCCAGCTTATGGGAAATGCTCCACATCCCTTGCTCTGACTCTGCAAGTGAAGGTAAATCAAAACACATCAGCCCTCTTTTAGCTTTATCACAAAGCAATCTTTAAATCTTTTATCACTTCCAGATTTCTCAGACAGGAGTCAGACCTCATCCCAACCTCTGCTTTAGTTTTCTCACATGTGAGTCAGACATGAGTCCTCTATAGCTTCCAACTGTAGGAGACAAAATTAGAGTTTAAGCTGTCTCACTGAAGTCTTCCCCATCTAGCTTTCAGAAGAAGGAACAGACCCTTCCTCTCCCAAAGGCAACAGAATGGAAACTCTCCACAGAGCAGTAGCTCTCTGCAGGAAAACCTTTGTGACAACTCATCCTCCCAAATCTCTGATTCTTTACGGCCTTGATCATGCTGAAGGGTATAAGACTTACAGAGCAGCTTGTCATTTTGTAAATTCTGCATGGGAAGTGAACTGTCCTCTTACTTGGCATTGGTTTTCATACCTCAATCAAAAATGAAACATTCTGTACACTTTGATATCATTTGTCAAAATGAAAATTTTAACCCCACACTTAGCAGTAATCTGTGCAATGCTTATGGTGAGAAGGCTAATGTCTATTTTTGCCATTTATTTACTATTTTTAAAAAGATACAAGTAAAACTGCAGATGTTCTAAATTGTACTGAATTGTTGGAATTTTATAGTCATGAATTTATAAAAACAGCCCAACTCTAGAGGTGAAAACAAAGGCAAATAAATATGTATCTCACAAAAAAAGAAGAATGGAAGGAGAGCAGTAAAGCTTTCTAAAAGATCAAGAGATATTTAACAATACTTATGAGAATCTCTCCCTCAGGAGGAGAAAAAAATTCACTGTCACCAGAAAGATCCAGGAACCCCACTCACTTCCTACTAAGACAACAAGCACCTAACAGTATAAACCCTATTTCCTCTAAAAACAGAGTGCTTCTTACATGAGGAAAAGCCCAAGTACCTTGAACTCTGCTCAGAAGCAATAATATTACAAGCCAAGAGAGTTTTGCTAGACTTTGCTGGACTTCCACTGGGAATCTCAGTGGAAACAGGGATCTGTTGACGTATAGAATACTACACAATTCCCTCTGAAGCCCTAGTTCTCACAAATCAAAAGTTCTCAATGCAACTGATCTATTTTGGAGAAGGCAATCCTGCTCAGAATTAGATTTGTCAAGACACATTCTTTTAATCTTTAGCAGTATGAGCTTTGTAGACACAGTATTTAAAATAATACAGCCTATTATTTTACATAAAAGACTTGAGAGTCCTAGATTTCTGAATGCTTTCTAGTAAAACAGCCAAGTTACTTAAGCTGCTGCTGCTTTTCCTCCTCTTCTTTTTTAAGCAAGAGAGAAGTAAAAGTTCTAAGAGCTAGTGAGCAAAGAAATGTTTGAATACTGAGGGAAGTTAATGAGACAGAGATAATGCTGTTTCAGTTGGCAAGTCCTACAAAGCAAAGGTTTGTGCAAAGGTAATAGTGATATGAATTGAACACAGGGATACTGACCATATATTTGATATTCACACGCTCAGAATCTTTTCCTCAGTAACTGTTTCACATATGTAACACTGCCAACTTGCTTGAGAATATAATCTTCATAAAATGCTATGTTTTCCTTTACACTAAATAAGCATTCGCCCTTTTGGAAATATCAAAAAGACTTCAGTGAGGTTTTAAATCGATCTACATAAAATGTCTTTGAAGTAGCCAAGTGGTTTTCTGTTTGCTTTTAATTTTCTCTTCTGTGGTCCAAGCACTTGGAGAACAGATGTGAGAGAAGGCTTTGGATAGAAAATAAAAGAAATTACAGAAGCTTTCAATGAGATTGGCTTAATGTAGTGATGGCTCAGGGGAAAGGTATGATTAGGAAGTAAACAAATATTAGAGACCAGAAATACCAATGTACAGCTGGAGATCAGAGATGCCAATGTACAGCTAACTCAAATCACCATAGGTTGACCACTGCAGAGAGCGGAGACATCATAAACATAGTAAACATAGTGATCTATGGAGAGGTCCATTTAAATGAACAAAATGTGCAAGTTATATTCAACATTATTCAAGTCTATAGATAAAAAATTAAACATTATCTCCTCCATGAAGTCTTCCATGACCTGCCCCCACACCCACAGCCAAGTTAAGACACCTTATGAGGGTGCCCTATTGGACTTATCTATATATGGTTCCCCTTATTGTCTCAGTTTTGTCTTTTGTAAAAACAGCTAATGATATCTTAAGGGTTAAGTGGAATAACTCCTAAAGCTCTTTAGCACATGCATTAAACATAATAGGCACTCAATAAATAATCATTATGATGATACTGTAATTTTTTACTTAGATCTGTCTCCCTCATTATAATCTCCTTCAAGAATTTATTATAGCTAATCAATAGCTACTGTTAATTATAAAGTATTGTACACTAGGTACTGGTCTATGTGATTTACATGAACATAGCATTATTATCCTCATTTTATAGACAAGAGAACAGAGGCACTGACAGGATAACTTGCCCGTGGTCACATATCTTGGCAGTAGCAGAGCTAAGACGTTTAACCCACATAGCCTGGTGATATGGTTTGGTTGTGTTCCCACCCAAATCTCATCTTGAATTGTAGCTCCCATAATTCCCATGTGCAGTAGGAAGGACCCCATGGGAGGTGGGTCTTTCTTGTTCTGTTGTCATGATAGTGAATAAGTCTTATGAGATCTGATGGTTTTATAAAGAGGAGTTTCCCCACATAAATTCTTTTTGACAGCCACCATGTAAGATGACCCTTTGCTCTTCTTTTGCCTTCTGTCATGATTGTGAGGCCTCCCCAGCCATGTGGAACTGTGAGTCAATTAAACCTCTTTCTTTTATAATAAATCTTTATATGATATTTTCCTTTTTCTTTTTCTTTTTTTTTTTGACACAGAGTCTCACTCTGTTGGCCAGGCTGCTCAATCTGGAGTGCAGTGGCATGATCTCAGCTCACTGCAACATCCACCTTCCAGGTCAAGCACTTCTCCTGCCTCAGCCTCCCAAACAGCTGGGACTACAGGCACATGTCACCATGCCCAGCTACTTTTTGCCTGACTAATTTTCTCCGTATTTTTAGTAGAGACAGAGTTTCATCATGTTGTCCAGGCTGGTCTCAAACTCCTGAGCTCAGGTGACCTGCTGGCCTCAGCTTCCCAAAGTTCTAGGATTACAGGTATGAGCCAGCATGCCTGGTCCTCACTTATGTCTTTATCAGCAGCTTGAAAACAGACTAATACATCTGGCTAGTACAACACACTGAGTACTGATGTCACAGAAACACAGACACATACACACAGGCAAACCGGTGTTTGTGTGCATTCTGTTTAGTTGTAAAAAGCACAGACTTCAAGTCCAAGTCAACTTGATTTCCTTAACATTTTTCTTTCTATCCATAGTCAAAATCAGAAATGCCTTCTGAAAACCATCTTCAACTATGATCTAAACCCCCACCCCCCACTTCACCCCTAGCCCCCATAAACTGACCTGATAATGCTGGTTTCCTTTCTGTTGATTTTGAATATCCTCTTCAGCCAGCAGACTTGGACTTCCAGCTGGGTTTCAATGTTGGCATCATTCCAGAATCTTACTTAACTTTTGGTTTCAAACTCTGTTGCCTTTGTATCTGGCCTATTCTACTCTAGGGTCTAATCCAGGTCCCTGGGAAGCCTGTCCTGGCCCTTGTTTTGGAATCTTTTCTTGAAGGCAAGTACAAATATTTAGAGTAAGTCTAACTTGGGATTGATCTCAGGGATCCCAGGCAAGCTTTTACTTTTTCTAAGCCTCAGTTTCCTCACTGGAAATATGTAAAAAATATTAGGACCTGTTTCAACAGGTTGTTGTGAGAATGCAATGAAAAAAATAGATGTAAAACAGAATTGTGCTTGGCACATAGCAAACAATGCAAAAGTGTGTTGGATTAAAAAAAAGGATGACAACAGGATAATTCCGTCTGCTTTTATTATTTCATCTGAAAAAATCAATACAAAGGCCCTCAATGTTCCCTGTATATCTCATGTCACCTTCATTCTTCAAGGCTCAGTTCAATCATTTATTAAAGGAAGAGTCCTTCCTTCGTGTTCTCACGACAAGCCAAACAAGCTTTTATCTCAATCCTTGTCACATTATGTATCATGTGTCTCTTTGTTCATACCACTAGACTGTTAGCTTCCTAAGAGAGGCCCATTTGTGCATGTATGTATGCAAGTGTGTTGGTGGTTATTATACATTAGTCACCTCTGTTGCCCCAATGCCCATCATAGGCACCAGCTTTTTCTGGGCTTAACTAAACTGTATATGTGATCTTCTGCCAGGACCACCAAATGAGAAGGTACCAACTGGCTAAATGAGATTGGATGAAGCAAAGGGAGATTCAAGGATGAAAAAGGCATGCCCCATGGAAAAAAAATCAATGAGGCCATTTCATAAGAAACCTAGCATCTTTAAAACTAGAATGGGACTTTTTTATGTATGCAACTGTGCTCTGCAAAAAGATGTTGACATCCTAACCCCCAATACTTGTGAATGTGACCTTATTTGGAAATAGTCTTTTCAGAGGATCAACTTAAGATGACATCATTAGGGTGGACCCTGCTTCAGTATGACTGGTGTCAATATAAAAAGGGAAAATTTTGACCCATGCAGACAGAAGACAGGCACAGGAAGGATGCCACTTAAAAATGAAGGCAGAGATTGGAGTGATGCTTCCACAGACCAAGGAACACCAAAGATGGCCTGCAAGCCGCTAGAAGCCAGGAGAGAGGCATGGGATAGATCAGGCTTGCCCAGCCTGCAGCCCATGGGCCACCTGCAGCACAGGATGGCTTCGAATGTGGCCCAACACAAATCTGCAAACTTTCTGAAAACATTATGATTTTTTTTGAAAATATTTTTTATCTCATCAGCTATAATTAGTGTTACTGTATTTCATGTGTGGCCCAAAACAATTCTCCCAATGTGGCAAGAGCCTTGTATATAGCAAGACCTCAACGGATGTTAGCTATTATTGTACTGTAGTTAGTATTAGGTATGTATTAACTCCCTAGTGAGAAACTGAAAAAGCAAAACTGTCATGGAAATCTGCCTTTAATAAAGACAAATACCCACCAAAAGCCAAGTTTCACTTAAGAATTTATAAAATGGTTAAAAATTATTTTCTCATTTTTACATGTTTCCCTACTGTAACTCATTTAGAAAACAAGTAGAGCTGAATAAAGCGTTAAGCATAGAAAAAAAGGAGAAATTGGCTAAAAAGAACCATCCTAAAATATTTTATTTTAAAAAACATTCCCTAAATGTTCTCAGCACATTTGAGTATATTTATCTTAACTGTGTATAAAATATGATAACACAAGAAGAAGAAATTATTTTACTCCATTTTCTTCCTTTATAATTAAAAGTCACTTCTTTAAGCAAGTAAGTAAAATGCTGTAGGTAAGAAGACACAAGAGACCATTATTATATATGCAAAGTGTTCCAGAAATCATAGCTTCTCTAAGACAAACTTTTTCTTAAGTCTGAATAGCATACTATGTACAATAAAATAAAATATGTGATTCAATAGTACATGTAACCTATAATTCAGTTCTATCATGGTTTATTTAAAATCTCTAAAACTAGGGATCTGGTTTTCTAAAGTTACTTATAAATACATGATAAAACTTGAAAGGTATTTCTGCCGGTATCTCTGCAAAATCCTTACTACTATCCCAAGGTTTGAGAATATGTAATACCTATAAACGAAAGCTCCCTCAGGACATAACTGCTATTGAGCATAACAAACACCAGTTTACACTGAGAATTTTTATTTGTCAGTATGTAAAATCTGATTTTGCTTACACCTACATATTAAATTAAATGTAGGTGTAGTCTAAGATACACCTCTTCTTTGAGCAAAAGAATTGCTCATATCAACAGTAATTAATACCAACGTCTAGTTTTTCACATTGCATGTAATAACTCTCAAAAACCAAGGAATAATTTTAATATTAATCAACTTGAACACTCCACCAAATAACGTCGGCTGCAGTGTCCTATAAGTAAATTTCACTGTAAAAATTCATTTTACTAATATACAAGAAGGCACCCTTGCCTAATCTGACAGAAAAATTTAACATAGGTATCTACTCTATATTCACTTAATAAGTCACTTTCTGACTCAAAAGACGATACCCATATGTCAATATCCTAGACAAAAAGAATATGACAAATTATAAGATGTCCATTTGTTAGATTTAAAAACTGAGCTCTGGAGAGATTTTTGCCCAAGATAAAGAGTGAGTTAGTAGCAGAGAGGGAAATTAAACCTTAAATTGTTATAATTTTCTCCATTTTCTCCCTTGATAGCTTATTCATCTACATCTTAAAATTGACCACAGACAATTGAGATACAGAGGCAATAAAGAATCTAGAAATCTGTTAGCCATTTATCATTGAAAGTTTACTCTTTTTAAAAAAAAGTAGCCTATTTTTTAAAGTCACAAGAATGACTACACTTTATTAAAGAATCAGAAGAAAAAAACAAGTTTTTTCATTAAACATGAAGAAATCATCTAAAATCCAATGAAAGGAAGTTATTTTTGAGTTTATTTGTCTCAACAACCACAAACTGGGTTTAACTTGAACTTTTTGTGTGCAAATTTTCACTTTTGCCAATAATTATAGTGTTTTTCACGATAAAAACCAGTTTGTTGGTGAGAAATATAATTTGCAACATTGATATTTATGTTCTTATGTGAATAATATAATAAAACATCTCTGTTTCCTACATGTTTACAAGCAGGATAAGAGCAGTTTATTATTATTAAATAAATAAAATATTAGTAAATTTGGGGTCAGATTATTCCAGAAATTGAAAAATGACCTACTTGCTGGATAAAATGGTTAGTACTTTCCAAGCAAAAATTAGTTATTCCTCTCTTGCAAACTCAATTTCATGATCTGTTTGGAAGTTTCTATTAAGCCATTCTGTGAAGATTTTTCTAACATTAGCCTTCAGATAATACTTAAAGCAGAAGTCCACAGCCTTTTTGGCATTGGGGACCAGTTTTGTGGAAGATAATTTTTCCACAGACAGAGGTAGGGGTATGGGGGTGGTTTCAGGATGAAACTGTTCCATCTTAGATCATCAGGCATTAGATTCTCATAAGGAGTGCACAACCTAGAGATCCCTCGCATGTGCAGTTCACAATAGTGTCTGTGTTCCTATGAGAATCTAGTGTCACTGCTGATCTGAGAGGAGGCAGAGGTCAGGCAGTAATGCTCACTGCTCACCTCCTGCTGTGAGGTCCAGTTTCTACCAGGCCAACGACTGGCACCAGTCCATGCCCTGGGAGTTGGGGAACCCTGGCTTAAAGTTTTAATTTTTAATTTGAAAACATGTAATGCTTGGACTTGTAAAAATGTTTATAGTAACAGCTGGGCGCAGTGGCTCACGCCTATAATCCCAGCACTTTGGGAGGCCAAGGCGAGTGGATCACGAGGTCAAGAAAGCGAGACCATCCTGGTCAACATGGTGAAACCCCGTCTCTATTAAAAGATACAAAAATTAGTTGGGCATGGTGGTGCGCGCCTGTAGTCCCAGCTACTCAGGAGGCTGAGTCAAGAGAATTGCTTGAATACAGGAGGCAGAGGTTGTGGTGAGACGAGATCGTGCCATTGCACTCCAGCCTGGATAACAAGAGCGAAACTCCATCTCAAAAAAAAAATGTTTATAGTAACAAAAAAAGCATCTAACAACTTAATCTGCACCTCTGGAAGATGAGTAAAGTATCACTGCCCCGCTCCCATTAACCAGAGAAGCTCTGCTTATATTTGTTGTCTTCATAGGGTCCCCAAATAAGATTTAATTTATTAAAAATGCAGTTCTGCTGACTTAAAGTAATTTAAAAGTTGTTCAAATTTCTTATAAAAGATAGTAAGTCAGGAGTAATTTGAAATAAAACACTGATATTTTGGTGATTCTCTTATCTAATGTACATTAATTAAGCATATGTCAAATACTGTTGGAAACATTAAGAATATCATGATAAAATTCTTGTCCTCATGAAACTTTCAGTTGAATAAGTAGATACTGCTATATAAATGGCAAAGTACATAATACAATGGAATGTAATAAATGCTATTTAAAAAATGGACAAAAAGACAGGTCCTAAAGGACAGTTACTTTTGATAATGTCACCAGGGGATGCCTCTATATGTCTCTCTCCCTCTCTCTCTCTCAGAATGTAGCACTTGAACATATTTCCAAAATATATCTCTAGTGAAAAGCATTTCAGACTAAGGGAATGACAATGTAAAGTTTCTGAGGGAAATAAGAGTGATGTATTCAAAAAGCTTATGCTTTTTGCTTAATGAAGCTTATGCTTAATTATTGATATGAAAGGTCATATCAATAGGGAGGCGTGAGCACAAGGAGAATGGTGGGTTGGGTCAGCAAGGTAGCAGTAATTAGATGGTGGAGGGCCTCATAGGCTGATGTGAGGACTTGGTTTAAATTTGATAGGAAGAAATAGAGGATGATACTGATGTAATGCAACTTGTGTTTTTAAAGGTTTACTCTTGGTTGTTGTTTAGATAACAGAATGGACAACAGGAAAAGTTGCAAAAGTTCAAGTAAGGAGACTAATTTAGAAGCTGAAACAACAGTCCAGAAGGAAAAAGATGATGGCTTGGTGACTTGGAATATCAGGAAAATGCAGACACTTATTAAGACAAGAGCTTATTTTTAAGGGAAAAACCTGTAGGATTTACTGATAGATTACATAAAAGGTATACAGAAAAGAAGAATCAAGGTTGACTTTGATTCTGTTTTACCAGAGCAGCCTGATGCATGGGTTTGCCATTTGCTAAAATGAAAAAGATAAAATAAAGAGTAGGCTTGATGGGTGAAAGAAGAGTTCTGTGTTTGACATGTTTGCATTTGAATTTCACATTAGAAATTTCAGATAAGAAATTAGAGTTTATAGAGGTCAGAGGTGAATATATAAATGCATAAGCATACAGGTGGGTTCAAAGCCATGGTATTGAATAAGATCAATAGGGAGAACAGAAGAGAGTGAGGAGTCCATTCTTGGAATATCCAATATGTAAATATTGAGAAAATAAGAACACAGGAAAGGAGTCTGAGAAAGAATAGCCAGTGAGGTAAGAAGAAGCTGGTGTACCATTCCAGAAGCCAAGAAAATAAAGTTTTGTTGTTGTTGTTGTTGGTTTGTTTGTTTGTTTTTGAGATGGAATCTCGCTCTGTCACCAGACTAGAGTGCAGTGGTGCAAACTTGGCTCACTGCAACCTCTGCCTCCTGGGTTCAAGTGATTCTCCTGCCTGAGCCTCCTGAGTAGCTGGGATGACAGGCACATACCACCATGCCCAGCTAATTTTTGTGTTTTTAGTAGAGATGGGGTTTCACTATGTTGGCCCAGATGGTCCCCATCTCTTAACCTCATGATACGCCCACCTTGGCCTCCTAAAGTGCTGGGATTACATGCCTAAGCCACCATGCCTGGCTGAGAATAAAGTCTCAAAACAGTGAATGAACAACTCTCATATATGCTATAGAGGGGAAAAGTAAAATTAGGTCTCTTATCTGACCATTGAACAGCAATGTTAGAGTCACAAGCAAAACTCAAAGCCTGATTAACATGAGCTCAAAGGATAATGGGAGGTAAAGAATAGAGATTGTAGAGAAAATATTCTGAAAAAATGCTATTAACAGAAACAGAGAAATCATAGCTAAAGGGGGAATCAAGATCAGGAAATGTTTCTTATTTGCTTGTTTAAGAAAGGGTATATTGAAGCCAGTTTGTTTAAAGATAATTTAGTTGGAAGAGTGGAGACCTGATGATGCAAGAAAGACTGGATCATTTTTAGAGTGAACTTTTAAAAACAGGCCGAGAAGGTAAGGTCAAGACCAATTGTGAAGGAGCTGGCCTCATGTAGGTGTACAGAAAATTCACATATGGCATACCAGGAGGAATGCAAGGTATATGAGTACAGATGCAAGTAGGTAAGAGAAGGAATTCATTTCTGATTGCTTTTGTAAAATAATAATAATAATAAAGTAAGTATCCAGTTCATTGGCTAAGACTAAGGAAGGGAAGAGTATACTAGAGGTTTGAGGGGATGGAACAAGATGTGAGATTGTATTCTTGGAGAATAGAAGAACAAAATGATTTTAGGGATATAGAATGCTGCAAAACATTAATGACTCACTTTACTGTGTAGTCATAAATTTAAAGTAAATACCATGATCAAGTCAATGCAGGCATAGAATAGGCATAGTGAAGGATTTAACAAGGGTAGATGCTTTTCAGGTGAGAGTGACAGAGAAAGGCCCAAAAGTGTTGAAGATAAAAGCAAAGGAATGACACAATGATATGTTATATCATCTAACATGGGTGAAAAGAGATGGAGGCTATGAGAAGAGTCATGATCCTGAAAATGCTTAGAATAGATTGGTTGAAGATTCTTGAGAGAAGGAAGGTGACAAGTTGTTGGAGCAAAAGAACTGAAAGAACAAGGCTACAAAGATAGGAGGCTGCAAGCAGGATAGGATGCTTGAAATGAAGACTTTTCAAGTTGGCACAGTTATTGGAAATGACAAGGTTCAGGGTATGACTGTGGAGTGAATGGGAGGCAATGAAAAAGGTCAATAGAACTGAGAAGATTAAGGCCTTTCAAGGGTGTTGGAAGGATCATCACTATGAATACTTAAGTCACCAACGAGGATGATAGACCAGTGATGAAAAGTCAGTGTTTCAGGTTCATCAATAACCTCATTGAAGAAGGAGGGGAGAAGGTTGGGAAGAAGCTGGTCAAAGAATACAAAATTTCAGTTAGATAGGGACAATAACTTCAAAAGATCTATTGTACAACATAGTGACTATAGTTAACAACAATGTATTATATTTGCTAAGAGTATAGATTTTAAGTATTCTCATCACAAAAAAATAATAACTATGTTAGGTAATATGTATGTTAATTAGTTTGATTTAGATTTACAAATTCCACAATGTATGCATATTTCCAAGCATCCTGTTGTAAGCGATATGTATGTAAAGGTTTTTAATTGAAAAACTTTTAAGAAAACATCATTTGGTGAAATATGATCCCTGGGAGGCAACAGTAGATAAATTCAGCCAAGATGAGGAAGCAAGAGGCATATTTCACCTGCCTCCATTCAGGTAGCCAGAGCTTTAGGAAGGCAGCAAAGATAAATAGTAACCTGGAATTTGCTCTAAACAGCAAGGGTGACACCTCTATGGAGACTTGTATGCTGTGGGCGTGAAAAGAAAACTGCCCACACCTGAGAGAGCCACGGGGGAAAGAGTGCCTTCAACACATAGCCAAGTTTCAGTAAGGGTTAAAAAGTAAACAAAACATTTATAGAAGTTAAGGACATAGGGGGATTTGCATAGGGGAGTTCCTAATGGGCACAATGGGGGAGTCTGGAACAGAAGTGAATTTGAATCAGATTAAAGAATGTACATATATATATATATATATATGAGAAAGGCTCAAGGTGATAAGGGATGCCCTGGGGTGTCTGAGATTATAATGATAATGAATTAATCATCTCTCTGGGGAAGGCTAATTAATATAATTATGATATTCTTCCTTGTAGTGATCTCTTAGGCAGTTTGTTATGGTGTTGGGTGGTAAAAGGAGTATAATTCATGGCAAGAATACTTGCTGCCCTATGGATCTCCTTTAAATCCTGTTGCAAGTGGTATCTCCAGAATATGTTAATTGGTCTATTAATCAAATTTCTCTGTGTTTAGAATTTGAGAGCTCAGAAAATACTGTCTTGCACCATTTATTAGACTCTGGTGACTTAACAAACTTAAATTAAGCATGATAAAGTAAGCCTGATTGTAGTTCATTTTAAGGTCTCCGAGTCAATGGAATTAATTGCCCAAACCATATTTCTTAAACTTGTCAACCGCAATGCACACAAGGGGTAATATATACCTGAGTATGTTCATATGAGCCAGGTGTACACATTTACAGTTACTAACTATAATTCCAATTCATTCATTATCTCCCAATGAAAGACTGCAGAAAGAAAATGCATGAGAGTTGGATTGATATATTAACCATGACTTCACTATATTTTTGAAAGAAATAAGACTTATTAACAGCAAGATTTAATATTTTCATGAAATTCATAGTAATATCTTTGTGATACTTGTAACATACTTCACATCTCAGCTCAACATTTTAAGATTCGCTTTCTAGTCTCTGTACTAAAAAAAAAATGTCAACTATAACACAGTATTATATCGATCAAAATAAATCCACCACTATCCAAGAATGAAGATCAGCATATTTTCTTTTTTGTGATCATTTATTTGTGGTTTTCTTCATCTCATATCTTCAGTGACTGATATGTTTGACAACAGATATACAAAATCTGACACTGTGGGAACAGATCTTCAATTTTATCATTTGTTAGGTTTAAAAATGTGACAGATTCTGAAACATGTTATGTGTTCTCTGAGATTCACTGAGTGTTGATGCACTCCCCTCACTGCCCTTGCCTCCCACACCCTGAATTTCTCAGGAATAGCTCTACTACACAGAGGACCACTTTTCTGGGGCCCAAGTTCTGAAACAGGGACTGCAGTGACCTACACATGAGCCTTGATGAACTTAGTACTTTGAAAGCCAGCATTCTATCAATAATATGTATTATTATTAGATACATGGATCTGAGATTTAAGTCCAATCACCGATTCAAATGTCTATATGATTAGCCATGACTCTCTATCTTCTCTCTTAGTTTGAAGCATTATTAGAGGTTGCAGAGAAAAATAAGTGTGCTAATACTGACAAAACAATCAGGCTTTCCTGACATTATTCACTTCAGGTGAGAATGTAAAATAACAAGAAGCAACAGGAGTCTTTTTGTAATATGTCATATTGAATATAAATACACAATATATGAAACATTAATATGAATCAGTATATATAAATTTGTATACAAATGTGTAGTATATAGTTTTTAAATGTATGTATTAATTGATAGATCATATATAAAATATGGTATATAGTGTTTATTAATACAAATGTAAATTCCATTAATGTGCTGATTCTGCACATATTTATAAGCAAATGCATGGCCTTAAAAGGAACAAAATGTACTAGTTATTTCAAATGTGCCAGTTCCGTTTGATTCTTGAGCATATACAAAAATGTAGAAAAATAAATCTTGAATAAGTTCCTTTCAGGGATTTGTAATTTTTATATTGTAAACTAAAGGAGTTATCAAGTAATGTAGGGTTCAGCACACTGTAGTCCATGGGTCAGTTCTGGCCAGCCATCTGCTTTAGTAAATAAGATGTTATTGCAACACAACCCTTCATGAACACAATTCATGTTCATATGCATGAACATCCATTCATGTACATGTTGTCTATGGCTGCTTCACTATAATGGCAGAGTTGCATAATTGTAACTGAGATTGTAAAGTTTACACAGCTGAATATGTTTTCTCTCTGGTTCTTTACAGAGAAAGTTTGCTGACCATTGTGATATTGATTATGGAGGCTTCTTTACATTATGAAAATTTTTTTCAATCACTTATTATTTCACTATAGATCAGAAGGAGGGATGACACAGAGCAAAAGATATTTAAGAAGGTAAATCAGTAATTACTTCTGAAATGATCAAAGCAATTCGAACAAAATGGAATTGTGATTGAAAGAGCTGAGCAATTAATGTGGTTGCCACCCTCCATTTTGGCCATGTCCTTGCTGGCATCCCTACCACAAATCTCCCCAAACAGTATTGAAAATGATCTAAGACTTACATAGGTTTATTAGTCAGCTTAGGTTTATGTAACAAAATACCAGAGACTTGGTGACTTAAACAGAAGGAATGTACTTAAGTGTGAGATCAGAGTGCCAGCATGATCAAGTTCTGGTGAGGACAGTTCCTGGCTGATAGATGGCCATCTACTTGCTTTGTCCTCACATGGCAAGGACAGAGAGAGAGAGAGAGATCTCTCTTCCTCTTAGAAAGCCAATAATTCTATCAGATTAGGATTCTACCTTAAAAACCTCATATGGCCTTAATAAAGCCTCCTAATTACCACTCAGTTACCCTCTATTTCCCTACAGTTACATTAAGCTTTAGAGCTTCAACATATAAAATTTGGTGAGACACATTTCAGTCCATAGCAATAGGTATAAGAAATTATGCCCAAATTTCTGCTACAGACATGGAATGTTGGCTTTGTCCACTAGAGAAGTTTGGCTCATCAAGTTTCATACCATTTATCAGCAATCTTTATTAATACTAATAAAAATTGACATGGTATATCTCAATGTATTTAAGAAGCTAAATGATCCTAAACGTTATCAGCCTACCAATTATTTTACAGCATAGTGAATATTTTTTCAGTCTGCAAAATAAAAAATTGCTTTACAATTTAAAAGCTTAAAAACATCCTATTCTATCTACTGAAGACAGAGTCTAGGTCATTTGTGAATTATTTACCATATGAAGACAGAACCTATAAGGAAAAAAAAAATAAAGCCAATAAAGAATAAATCTAAGTTACAAACCATTAAAATTCCTCCAACTGAAAAAGAGCATTTGGGACTCACTCTTTCTTTCAAAATCTCCCTTTAAAAAGCTTCAGAGATGCCCTGAAGGCTTCATTTACGACTACCATATTGGATTTGCTCTGCTTGTGTACTGCAACCTCCCTGACAGGCTAAAGTTTGTTTCACACTTCAGTCTACTTTACATTTCAAAGTACATGAGCAGCAGCATCAAAATTCTCAAAAACAATAATGACAGACTTTATGACCAAAAGGTGGGCCAGAAGCACATTTTTCATTTGAAACCTCTCAAAATGTTTCATTCCAAATCCTAAATCCCTCCAGTGTCATGATGGATAAAGTCTTAAGTTTAAGATGTTTTAAAATAGCTGAATTTATTTTAAAAATTATTTATTATTAAAATGATTATAACACTTTTATATTGGCTGGAAATTTCTTTCTAAGGTTCTTTTTTCTTATAATAATCTCTCAATAATTATACAAGTTGAATTTTATAGGATGTGCTGAGGACTCATCTTTTATATTAGACAAGCAAATGAACAAAATAAATATGCCTGACTCAGGTTACAATAGTACCTCTGCTTCTCACCCCACAAATTTACAAGCAGCTATCCCACCATTTAAAGCAAAGATTTTTATTATGCTTCATTATCTGATAAGATCATAAGACCTCGATGCAAAATGTAAAGGAGTGATGTCCTGATTAGAGTGAACTCTAATAACCACTGAGAGTTCCTACAACTTAGAAATGATAATCAGTCAATAAGTAATCATGGAGTATCTTTACAATGGAAAGGTCTGAAAAGTTCTAGATAAAGAACACTGTTACAATAACACTGAGAAGAAAAGAAAAAAAATGTATTTTGACTATTTCTCTCTTACACAGTATTTTGCTTTAATTGACTTTTAGATGGTTAACCCTAATTTACATAACTATCCCTCAGTCTCAGTTACTTGAAATGAAGCTATTTTGAAAAACCTTCTGATCTCAATATAAGCTATTTTAGCTCTAAAGTTTATGAGAATGGTCACCTTTCTTTTAAAATTGGCTGATTGGCAATGCTTCTGTCAGCAGTAATCCCCAGCTAGACTTTAATGAAATGTTCCTCCTTTCCTCTAGGGCTTTGGATTGTTATTTGGCTATAATTAACTCCGGATTGACCAATAGCCAGTGAAGGAAGCAACTCACTTCATGAAGAGGACTATTACAACAACCATTATTTTGTTCTAAATACAGCTGCTCTGGTTAGAAAATACAGAAAATACAAATTATGTATCTTGCTATGTTGATTTCAAATAACCAAGAGAGACAAAAGGAAGTATAAAAAGATTGGTCCTTTTACTATAGCTACACAGGCAAGTAAACCACATGGGAAAACAAAGCAAAGCTCATACTTTTTCAAGCTTGTCACAGTCTCCTAAACTGCAGTTGAAAACAACCAACATCAAGCCTTCATTTGAATCTTATTATAACACAACAATCCTGTTGATATTCCTTTTAAAATATATATAGAATCTGCCCCTTCTTACCACCTCCACTACTACCACTCATCCCATACACTATTATTTCTCAAATTAATGCAGTAGCTTCTCTCTGCTTTGATCTTTGCTCCCATCCCCCATCCTCATGTCTGTTCTACATGAGGCAGCCAATGTGATCCTTTAAAAACGTAAGCCACACCAGATCGTGCCTATGTACTGAATTGTATCCCCTCAAAATGCGCATGCTGAAGCTCTAAGACCTAATATGATAGTATTTGGAGATAGGACCTTGGGAGGTAATTAGGTTTAGATGATGTCATGAGGATGAAGCCCTCGAGATGGGATTAGGGCTTTTATAACAAGAGACATCAGAGAACTTGTTCATTCTTTGCCATGCTAGAACACTGCAAGGAGGCTGCCATCTGCAAGCCATGAAATGAGCCCTCACCAGAGCCTGACCCCATCAGCACTCTAGTCTAGCTTCAAGAACTGTGAGAAAATATACTGCTGTTATTTTAGTTATGTGGTCTACGGTATTTTGTTTTGGCACCCCAAGGTGACTAGGACAACAACTCGGCGCAAAATGAAAGTGCATATCTTTCAATGGCCAGACAACAGATCCTTCAGCATCTGCCACAGTTGCTTCAAAGATTTCATTTCACCCTCATCTCCGTCTCGCTGACTTTGATCCAGGACACTGATCTCTTTGGTATTACTCCACAAGCCAGATCCCCTCCGCCTTAGGGTTTCCATACTCTTTCGGATTTGACTCAACTATCACCACTTCAGCAAGGCATTATCTGACCATCCACCTGTTTAAAACTGCAAACCCTCCCCACCCACCATTTCTGACACTTTCTTCTCTGCTCTGTTTTCTTTGTAGCAGTTATCACTTTCAAATACAACTACATAAATTTTTTTCTGCCTCTCTCTCATATTAAAATATAAGTCCAATGAGGACAGGGATTGCTGGTTTTTGTTAACTGCTGATTTTCTATTATCAAATAGAATACTGTCTAGTTCATATGGATATTCAATAGATGTTCATTAAATCCATAGTAAACGTTCTCGTTTAAGAAAACAACAAGGAGGAGAAGATCTGATGGACAACTAGATACTTATTTCATTTTCCAATTGCAAAGACATTCCAGTTACAAAACATAACTTCTAATAGCCTTATCATAGGATTGCTATGATAATAATCCAAAAGTTCATTATTTCTTCCAGGTACTAACTCATTCATTTTCCACCAACAATATCCTTAATGAGAAAATAGCTGCAACTATAGCTAAGTCATCTTTTATCCCTTCAATTTTTATTTACAGAAAAGAGTTTTCTTGGTAGTTTATAAGGTACATCACCATTATTTGTTTGAAATCATATTTTATTTTATTGACAATGCAGCTGAAGCTTTGCCTTCTCTTTCTTTCCTATACGGTGAAAATGGTTACAAGAGGAAGAAATTAGGTATTATTCATATAATAAGAATTTATGGAGTGCCACTTTGGGCCAGGCACACCTCTCAGTAGAGGGAATAGAGCAGTGAACCAACAGGCAAAAACTCTTGTTTTCATACAGCTTATATTTGGGTAAAGAAAGAAGGGAGATGTGGGAGACAAATAATAAACAAAATAAAGAATACATAAAACAAATTAGATGAGATAATAAAAAATTACTATGGAGAAATGTAAATCAGGGAAGAGACTTTGCAAATGATCTGCAAGGCTGAAATTTAACAGAGGGATCAGAGAAGACCTCACAAAAACAGGATGATATAAGGAAAAATGTTTTAGGCTGAGAGAAGAACAAGAATGAAGGCCTTGGGCTGGAGTTGGTATGGCCTGTTGGAGAAACAGCGAGGAACACAGTGCAGCTGAAACAGAGAGGGAGTAGGAGGGAAATAAATGAGATTAGAGGGGCGAAGGGGCTTAAGGTAGGGGGTAAGCATGCAGGGTCTTGCAAGCCAAAGAAAGAATCATTTACTGTATTAGTCTGTTTTCACACTGCTGATAAAGACATACCTGAGACTAGGTAATTTATAAAAAGAGGTTTAACGGACTCATAGTTTCACAATCATGGCAGAAGGCAAAAGGCACATCTTACATGATTGCAGGCAGAAGAGAATGAGAACCAAGTGAAAGGGGTTCCCCTTATAAAACCATCAGATCTCCTGTGACTTATTCACTACCAGGAGAACAGTATGAGGGAAATCGCCCTCATGATTCAATTATCTCCCACTGGGTCCCTCTCACAACATATGGGAATTATGGGAGCCACAATTCAGGATGAGATTTGGGTGAGGACATAGTCAAATAATATCAGAATTCTAGACTCTATGAGTAATGGGAAGCTATTGGTATTTTTTGAACAGCAGAACAGCATCACCAGGTAAATTCAACATCCTTCACAAAAACTCTTTAACTTCAAATTTTATTTAGGTTGAACTCTTGACCCCAAGCAAAAGAGTATGGTGGTTGGAATGAGAGTACTTGCAGTGGAAATGGTAAGAAGTGATCAGATTCTGGATACATTTAGAATGTGGAGCCAAAAGGATTTTCTGATAGGTCAGATGTGTCATGTTACAGAAAAAGTGTCTAAGGCCAAGATTTTACATCTAAATGATGGTGGTTTAAGATCTGGGGCTCAAATTTAAACACACCAATTTAATATACTCTCTAGGCATCCAAGCACAGATATCAGTAAAACTAAAAGTCTGGAGTTGAAGCGAACGAATCAGGCTGGAGATAAAAATTTAGGAATCATAAGTATCAGCATATGGTGTTGAAAGCCATGATTGGATGAGGTAACCAAGGGTGGCCACTACCAATGTAAATAGCAGAAAGAAGAGATCCAACCTGAGTTTTGAGGCATTCATGGTTGAAGCAGCTAGAAACGCAAAAGAGCAGGAGAAAGAAGACTTAGAAAGTGCAGCCAATGAATAGGAAAAACAAAACAGAAAAATGTGTTGCCCCCAAAAAACAAATGAAAAACCGTGTTTCAAGGAGTTGGAAAGAACAGTTGTGTCACATGCTGCTGATAGCTCAAGAAGACTGAGAACAGAGCCTTGGATTTAGTAATGTGGAGGCGTTACTGAACTTAAGGAGTTTTAGTATAGTGTTGAGGGGAAGTCTGATGTAAAATGCATTCAAAAGACAAGAGAGAAATTGGAGTCGGTGCAGAGGGACAATCCTTTCAAGCAGTTTAACTGTAAAAGGAAGGAGAAAAAATGGGTCAGTAGTTTGAGTGAATGTGCATGCGTGTGGTTACATTGGGAGAAACAGCACCATATTTTTAATGCTGATAGGGAAAAATTCAAAAAAGAGAGAAAATTGAAGATTCAGGAAAGAAAAAGAAAAATTGCTGGAGCAATGTCCTTGAGCAGATGAGAGAGGATGAGGTGCATCCCATCCTCTCTCATCTGCTCAAGGACATTGAGCAGGAAGTATCTATTAATAGAGCAATGTCAGTTGATCCATAGTCACAGAGAAAAAAAGTGGAGTATAAGGAACAAGGCTTATGCAATGACTAAATATGAAAATGTTGAAAGTGGTTATATCCTAATTTAATGGCAAAGTTGTAACGGCCAAAACACTGTTGGAATAGGTAAAACAATTCCTTGGAGGCCTCGTTATAACCATGCCCTGATTAGGTTACAATCCTGATAGAATTAGTGAATATATGCTTAGGATTAAACCCCAAGTTGTGAAGGTCTGAAACTCTTAAAACTGGAGAAAGGGGGAGGAGGGCAGTAAACGAATCAAACATGTAACAATATTGTCAAGCTAGCAAAATAATAAAAAACTTCTCTTCAACTTGATTTTAAGCTTCTGCAAGAAGAGGCCACTTACTATCATTGCTGAGCACAATGTACACAGTAACTACTCAATAAATGTTGATAAAATTAATTCAGTTGTATGTTGGTTTGTATTGCATTAAATAGTTTATAGAAGTAATCATCTCATGCATTACTCTCACTTAAAACACATTGTATTCATCGATTTCTTTTATCCTTACTGTTGTGTTTATTTCTCTTTTTTGCATTAGTGGCTAAATATCATAAACATTAAGTATCCTATATATGTTTGGTTTGTTAGTATAATCTTGAAAGTATACAGCAAGTAATAGCTGCAAAATAGCTAACAAGAACAGTTAAATGGCCATATTATAGAAGAATTAATGAAAGGATAAAAGACCTTGTTAAATTGTGTTAAAATAACTGTTAAATATTGAAATAACTGTATCCATTTTAATATAATTTGGTGTTGTTTTAGCACAAATGCTTGTCAGAGTGGGGGTTAGAAACACATAAAAATATTTCTCCTTGAAAGAAATAATAACTGGCATTTTGGTTTATGAGAAAATAAACATATGAAGGGCTTTTCAGAATTAAATTACCTTCATAAAATAGGAAGAAAACATTCATTTGATTTTAAATGGGAGGGGGAGGTTAGTCCCTTAAAGAAACTTATTTCTCTATGATATTTGCTAACTTTGAAGACAAACTACCACCTTAGCTAAGTCCCGAGAAAGGCACTAAGAATGGTAACCCAAAGAGAGACCCTTAGGTTAGTTTCCACCAAGAAACCATACAATTAAAGAGCTCTAGTATAAGATCAAATATTTTGAAGAGCTCTTGTTGAAGGAACATTTTGAGAGTGAATTCACATTACATAAAATTAGACCAAACTGCCAAACCATATAAAGAAACCCCAGAGATTTTACTTTAAAAGGCAGTATTACTTAGGCCAGTGACAAAACACATACGGAGTAACTCAATATTTACCTAATCAAAGGCAAGGCAAGAAAAGTCATACTTCAAAAAACGTAAGAAAAGGCTCAAATTATGAGATGTTTGATTAAGATGAAGATAGTATCATATAAGTGTCATCTCAAATTAAAAACAGCAAATATATTCAGTAAAGACAAAAAACACATAACCACAGAGGATAAAATGTCCAGAATCATTAAAAATATTTTATAAAATGTTAACAATACAAATATGTGATGAAAATCTTTAGTATTTGCAAATATTAAATTACCATCATTATCACAATCATCATCACAATAAAAAAAGATATGTTTATTGTATCTTAAGCAAAAATGAATCATTTAAGCTAGCCTCATATTTATGAATTTCAATAGGTCAGTTTATCCCATAATTCATCTATTCCATTACGGAAAAATGTTCACTCCATCAGCATGATACATAGATCCTAGGGCATTCATGGGCTTTCCTACTACACAGTTCTGAAAATGACCTCTTCTCCTCTTTCTTCTTGAATTAAATTCATGTATTTTTTTCGTCTGGCATAAAGATAATTCCCTTTATGTGTATTTTATTCCTACAGCATTGTACAACAATCCCACTCTCTTAACGTGGTACTAAATATTTCCTACAAAATCTTGATTATATTATATATTGTATGAGTCTCTCATTCATTCATTTCTGTAAATATTACATTCTCTCCTCAGCAAAACCACAATCTCCTTGAGGCCAGAGATTCTAGTTACAAAACACCTCTGCTTTCTCTACAATCATAGCACTGTTTCAGATAGGTAATGAATTCTTCATAAAAGCATGGTGTCTTGAAAAAAAAAGCATTCAATCAAACTCCTTTATGAAACATTGATTTACAAATTACAGGGTAGTAGTAAAAGGAAACTGAACACTATCTGTCATTAATATAAGTCTAAATAGTGTGAATAACAAAATCTTACAATACAAACCTGAGTCATTTTATATGATGCCTAATTAACTATAGTGCACCTATGATTAAAACACATTTGTAATAGTCATATATCTTCAGGTTAATAAAATTGAGTTATAAGTTTTCAAATTTAAGTTTTCAAATTTTCTACAAAGACCATGTATTATTTTTAACATAAGTAAAAAATTAACAAAAATAGCTGTTATATCATTCCTCTAGTAATCAAATTACTGAGTTCATAAGGCAACCTATATTTTAATCTCTGAATTCTTAAAATTTCTGGAATCCATTTCAGTAAAGTCCCAAGACTTTGGAGCCAGACAGCCTGGGTTCGAATTCCAAATATACATTTTCTGCTGTGTGATCAGAACATATTACTTAGTCACTGAGTGCCTAAATTTACTTATCTGGAAAATGGAAACAAACAAAAACAGAAATTACCTCTGCATGCTGCAATAAAGATTGAATGGGGAGCCTACAACAGTGGCTCACACCTGTAATCCCAGAACTTTGGGAGTCTGAGGCAGGTGGATCACCTGAGGTAAGGAGTTCGAGATCAATCTAACCAATATGGTGAAACCCCGTCTCTAGTAAAAATGCAAAAATTAGCTCAGTGAGGTGGTGAACACCTGTAGTCCCAGCTACTGGGCAGGCTGAGGCAGGAGAATCACTTGAACCTGAGAGGCAGAGGTTGCAGTGAGCCAAGATCATGCTATTGCACTCTGGCCTGGGCGACAAAGCCAGACTCTGTCTCAAAAAAAATAAAAATAAAAAGGGTCAAAATCCTTAAAAGTAGCTCATATTTAGTAAACACAAATAGTTTCCAGTTGTTGTTATCAATATGTGTTTGGGATATTAAAAAAATAACAATTATTTATATGTCTATGACTTTCTCTTAAAGTAACTCTCCATGCATCTGAGAGTTCTTATGAAAATAGGGTACATAAATATAGAAAGGATTGCTATATTGTATTAAGTAGGCACTATACCTCTTATTACAATTTAACACCAAGAAATAGAAAATCTCTGCAAACCTCACACAAATAGTTTTAATTACCTAATTTAGAGATTTAAATACAAATTTTCACACAGTGTGCACTGGTTACTTATTTTGGCTTAACAACGATAAAAGAGTATCTTTATAAAACAAAAAGAATAAACTATTATCCTAACAGCTAGCATCAAAATTCCTCTTATGAAACTATCCTGATAAACTACTTGAGATGGAAACTCAAATCCTTAGAGATGAACTAGCATGAGATGAGGCCACAGTAGAGAAATTTCTATTCCACATCAGAAATAAAAAAGAATTTGGGAAGAAAGAAGGTATTATAGAGTTTATGACAGAAAAGCAAAATGACTTTTAAGAGAAGAATCCAATACTAAGATTTAAGATTTTGTTTGTACTTCCTTGTTTGTCTGTTTTGCAATGTAACACCCTGAAATTCACCTATACTAACATTCCCTCCAAAGCTTCAGGAGTCAGGCCAACTGGTGAAGAGTCTTCCTATTTATTTATTCCCATTTGTGGTTTTCTAATGCAAATGAATGAAAGAAGCAAATTCCACACCTTCCTGGACATAATTTGGGACGCGGGTAATTTGTGAAGTAAGAATGCCATTACTTCAGCAGAAACAGCTCTTCTCCAGAGGTGGGTATTGTTATACCGCAGGCCTGTCTCCCGCTCTCCCCATTCCCAGGATCCTCCCCACTGAAAATTCTCAGAAATGCCAACATGCGATCTTCACTCACTGCTTCTAGTCCCTGTCTCCCCTCCCAATCCCATGTCCATTTGCTTTTAAGCACACCTGTCAAGTCTGTACTCTAGAACTGCTCTCGTCAAGGTTACCAGTGACCTTCATATTGCTAGCATCAATGAATGGTTAATTCTGAGACCTCATCTAACGTGATTTAACACAAATATTATTTATTCTTTGAAATGCTTTCTCCACTCCAAGTCCCACACACCACAAATATCTGGTTTCCTTAACATCAACCATATGCGCCTGCTCAGTAGCCATTACTGAGTCCTAGGAGTCTTTAACCTCTGAACATGGGACCAGTCCCCACTTGCTCCTATTTTTTTCCACCTGCCCTCACTGCTGTGGTAATCCCATTCAGCCTCATAGCTTTACACATCATAATATGCTGGCAAATGCACATCTCTAGCCAGATTACTCATCCACATTCCATATTTTCAAATTCAGCTGTCTACTTGGATTTCTTACAGATATAACAGTGCCACCTAAATGTTAAATAGGCATGTCAGTCTCAAAAATTATCACCTTCTGCAATCTTTCTGTCCCAGTAAATGGCAATTCCACCCTCCTAGTTCTCAGGCCAAAAGCCTTGTAATTGCTCTAGATGCCTCTCTTTCTCTTACAATCCCGTATTCCATCCACTATTAAAAGCTTTTGTAACTACTTTCAATATATATTCAGAATGGTACCACTTCTGACCTCTCTCTGTTAACATCGTCATCCAAGCAGCCATCATATTTGCTCTGAATTTTGCCATAGCTTCTTAGCTGGTTGTCATGCCTCTGCCATTTCATCTTATATCAGATTCTTTCAACCTTGGTAGTATTGACATTTTGGGCTAAATAACTCTTCGCTGTAAAGAGCCATTCTGTGCATTCTAGGATGGTTAACAGTATCAGTCAGGCCTCTACCAACTAACTGCTAGTAACATAAACTGTATTCACCTCCCAACTTGTAACAAATAAAAATGTCTCCAGATTTACCAAATGCACCACGGGGACAAAACTGTCCCCCAGTTGAGAACCACTGCCCTACAGTGTATTCTCAATTTAGCCACAGAATGACCTTTAACAATATTAATCAGATTATGTAATGCCTCTTCTTAAAACTAACCCATTGATTTCCATCTCACAAAATAGAAGGAAGGAAGGAAGGAGGGAGGGATGGAGGGAGGGAAGGAGGGAAGGAAGGAGGGAAGGAGGGAAGGAAGGAGGGAGGGAGGGAGGGAGGGAAGGAAGGAAGAGGAAAGCTACAGCCTGCTCTGCTGATGATCTATGATCTGCCACCCACCCATTCCTCCTTAACCATATCATCTACTTCTCACCCCTTTACTCATTCTGCTCCTGTCACACTTGTCTCTTTGTTGTTCCTGAAATACACCAGGAAAACTTTCACCTCAATGCCTAGGCACTTTGTTCCCTCTGCCTGTGGTTTTGTCCCATGATATCCACCAAGTTTAGTGCTTCACTCAAAAGCCACCTTCCCAATGAAGTCTTCCATGATTGCCCATTTTAAAAACTCAGCCCCTTTCACATGCTCCATCTGTCTCCCACACTATCTATCCCTCTGTTCTAACTTTATTTTTAATGATATGTATCTCCAATCTGATATTCTATCAATGTTACTAATTGCTTTAATGTCTGTCTCCACCTAAAAGAATGTAAGCTCCAGGAGAGAGGAGATTTTTGCCTTTCTCTTTCACTGGTGCATCTGATTTCCATAGGAAAATGTCCATGGTAGGCACTCAATAAATGCTTATAGAACAAATTAGGGCATGCAAAAAGGGTAGAATGGGTCTGGAAAACCATCTTAGATATGAAGGGTCAAGGCAGCCTCAGGTGATATCTAGGATATATCTATGTGCATCACCAACAAAGACTAAGTTAGTCTCTATAGAATTTATTTAAAATACAATTCATAATGTATAGTGGAAAGTAGGGATTGCAAAGTAGGAATGTCAAAATGCATATATGCTTAGAGGTTTTATGTAGGGGGTATTTAGAAAACATATTTATAAATCCACTAACATATAGATCTAAATATCTATAGATGTAAACAATAAGTAGAACTTTAAGAGGAGTTTTACAAAGCGCCATGGGCCATGGTAACTCCCCTAGACATATAAAAAGAAGTATGCTGGGATAAGTGAAGTGATTCAATTATATACACCATAAGGTAGCTTAACAAGTACTGGTAATGGTGAACAAAGCTCTTTTCTACAGGTGAAAGGCTGCATGGTTCAATTGTGAGTGAAATAGAGGAAGAGAAATGCTTCCTGCTGCAAGCTGACAGTTACATGGAATCCCCTGAAGTTATAATTTGAGTTCCTCTCCTAATTACTGGTATGAATGGGACAAATAAGGACCCACATTTTATTTCTTTTGCTGCACTTGCAATATAAGCACTTGTGAATTTTACATTAGGGTCAAGCTGGGAAATTCCCAGCAGTTATACCTGGAGTAGATAACAGTGCCACCTTCCATGTAAATGAGGTCAAGTATTTTTTTCTGCCTTGGGTGACCATGAGGGAGATTTAAGTATAACAGATTCTAATAGGGAAGTTGATACACAGGGAGAAAAGTGAAGGAAAACAGAACAAAACAAAACATTGATCCTATTTAAAATACCATTTTGCCTATCAATTCTAAAAGCACATATTATAAAAAGATCTCAGAATTTTGTAATATCACTCACAAAAATTGCATGTCACACCCATTGATAACAATATCAACTATTCTGTTGAATTTCTGAACCAACTACTCATTGCAAGACCATTAAAGCTACACAGCAGGCAGGTACTTTAATGATAGCAGCCCGGTTCTCCAGAAAGGAGAACCTGTGGTTCAAACACAAAAACTTTTGATCAAGTAAGCACTTTAATCTTGCCAATGAGAAATACCTTTAATATGGAATCTGATCAAAAATGCTCTTGGGAAAGATAAGGGAAGAGGAGGGATGAGGGGGGGACAAAGGACTGTTGTGATGTAATATTTCAAAACAGATTTTCTGGGAAGGAAAAATAACTTCCACATTTCTAATGCATGTAGGGACCCTTCTCACTTCCTGGAAAGTCTTGTTCACTCCCTGGCAAAAGCAGTAGCCTCATTCAAATTCAGATAACAAATTAATGCATTTATGCATTTGACCGACAATTGCTGAGTACATTCTCTTTGTACAAGGAAGAAATATGAGAACATTCACAAAGAACACAATCTCCATTATTACCAAGTTTCCTTTCTCTCTTATATGTATTCCATTTACTGTAACAGTGTACTAGATATATGACTAAACAAAAATAATCTAAGGGATAACATACATCGAGTTCTGACATGTGAAAATTTGAAAAGAGAAACAAATCAATGAAAGTCCTCTCCATGTAAAACATTGAGTTGTTTTGGGAGTCATCAAGACCTAGTTCAAAATCCCAAACCCTTCACTTACTGGCTGTCTAGATGAATGGAAAACTCCCTGGGTCTCAACTCCCTTATATGGGAAACCTTCTAGTTATACTTGCCCCCATGGTAGTTTTACTGATTAAATATGATGTTGGCAAGCACCCCTCCATAGTACATATTCAACAAATTACAGATATTTGGCTTGTCTTTTGGAATCCTAAACGAACATAATACCTTCTTAATTCCTATAAGCACATATTGGCAAGACTCCAGAAACACTAAACCTTATTTTACCTCAAAAAAAGAAATTATTTTTTCATGCTAACTTCTCTAAAAATATCAATCTCAAAATTTTCATGCTTTAGGATGGCTCAAATAAACACATGAAAAAGAAATTCCAACTTCAAAGAGACTTTCCAATAAAATAAAGAAAATTCTTACCTAGTTTTGGCAAGGAATAGGGCACTTTAAAGTAGTCTTCATAAAATTCTATTAATCTCTTTGTTATATGGAGAGCATAGTCCCCAGATCCTCTTCTGATAGCATCAGGTCTTGCATATAATCGTACCTAATTAAAAATATATATAAAAGTTACTTTAGCCTTTTAGCACATGAGTTTTATCTTCCCTGCAAATATGTATCTGCACAAATCATTTAGAATACTACAAAATTTAAATAAGATTCATGTTCATACACTATAGCAAAGCACACTGTGGCTAAAAGAACCAATCTTAAACAAATGAAGTAATTGAAGTAACTAAGTAGAGCAAGTCTCAATTTTCTCGCTTTACAAGATGACATTGAGAAGATTTACACACCTTGCATCAAAATAAATATTCAAAGTTATCATTTACATGTGCTTGCTAGAGATAGGAAGGTACAGTGGATTCGTATAATGGATCCCTGACTAAGCTGAAAGTAGGCAGGGTATGATGACTTGGCAGGAGAGAAAATTCATGGTTTGTTAAAGACAGGTTGTGTACCAAGCTTCCAAAGTATTGCAGACTGAGAAAAATGTTTATATAATTTATGCTTTCTTCTTTTCTTTAGAATCAACTTTCTTTATTCCCAATATGAAAAGTAGGGATAGAAAACTTTTCATGTACACAGCAATCACCATTCTGGAAGGCTGTCTGCAACTGCTCCTGGCTTCAAACTCAGCAGAAGTAATTCATATTTCTAACACAATCCAGGTACTTAATATTGATTTTTAAACCAAGCATCATATATTATCTAGTCCTTGGCCAAAAAAAAAAAGCCTAAAGCAAGTAACATAAAACTGAACAAAACTAACAATTGTATGGAAAAGGTTAAAATGAGATTAGTTTTCATAAAGCTTTCATAAAACTATCCAGCATCTTTCTTTCCAAAGGCTAAATCTATTTTTCACAGATGTGGTCCCTAATCCTCATATCAATTCTGTGAATAAGAAATATATATTTTGTGGAGTAGTAGAGAGCACAGTGGCTTGGGAGTTGGATTTTAGTCCTACTCTGCCACTAACCAAGCTGAGTGATATTGAACAAATTACTTAATTTCTTTGGGTCTCCAATGTTCTCATTTATAAAATGAAGGTGTTGGCCACCAGCTGGCTGGTAAAGTGCTTTCAGTTCTGAAACACATTACTTCCAATCCCATTTTACAGATAAGGGAATTTTTGTTCTTTCAAATACCTAGAAAAATAAATGGTTTACACAGTATACAGAAGTGAATACTTACATTCAATAAAAAAATGAAAAGTGTACTCATTGAATATTTACATTCAATAAAAAAGAAAGTTGTACATATTATACATCATCTATTATGATATATAATAAAAGTGGATGATATGATTAACTCTTTATTATCTCTACCTAAGAAGACAGAACAGAAATGTTTGTAATCAAAAAAAGTAAAAATCATTCTGACTGTATGTGCAAAAGACTCGTAATGCAATAAGTTATTCACTAAATTCTGTAACAATTATTTACTGAAACTATAAAGCTATTTTCCTACCCACAACTAAAAGAAATATCAAATTTAGTCTACAATCACCAACATTTTGGGCTGGCAGTATCAGAAAACCAAAAACTATCAGAAGAGACTATCTACAACAGTAGAACTTGGCACTCTCAAAAAGGCAGTGGTTAGGACCCCCTATCCCTGACAATAACTGTTAATAAACATACAATATCTGAAGTAAAGTTTCCAGGAAGCAGATATTTCAAAAAAGGATGAGTGTACAAGCGATTTAATAAAGAAGTGCTCTAAGAAGAAACTTACAGGGGAATGGGGAAAGCAGGATAATGCAGGATAATAAGCCAAGCAAAAGTGCAATTTCAGGCAAAGTCCTGGACTCAGCCTGATCCACAGGAGCTCTGGAGTGCGGATTATACTGGTGAGTTCACACTGCCTTGAGGTAAGAGAACTAGACTTCTATACTCTTGCAGCTTGTCATTGGCTACTGGTTACCAAAGGGAAGACATACAACCCCAGGCACTTCTGGTTCTTGAGCATCTTGGTGATGCAGGTCTCACTGCCCAGGGATAGTCCTTTGGAGAAGGTATCCTGTGTGAGCTGTTAGGAGCAAAGCAGTGGGAGCTAGAATGTATGCATACCAAACAGGAAAAGGGATCTAGTCTGTCTATGCATCAACCACATCCACAAGAGACAGTCTTCATTAATTTGTGCATTCATTCATTCAACAAATATTTATTTGGCACCCACCTTGTATCAGGGCCTGGATTAAGCATTTTTAATTTAGCAATGAAGAAGACATGCATTATTGAGGTAAAAAGCAATGAAGATGCAATCATTATTATAAAGGACATTCTCATTTATTAAATTAGATTGTGATCACAGATAATGATACCTGCCATATGAATGGTAACATATAAATGTAAAATGGACACTGAGAAAGAACAGAGAGCTTTCAAAATGTTCTACATAAAGTATCTAGTAAATTCATGTTAAAATCATAGCCAGAACCACTCTAAAATTATATAGCAAATGTCACTGCTTTTAGTCTTAAGACACTTCCCTGTTTTTGGTGGAAATACAGCCATTCCTATCAATCAATCTTACCAGGTAGTAAAGTTATATGTATGCCCAGACAAGAGAAACACAATTAAATTAATCTAGTTGTCAAGATTTGATGGAAATGATCCAATTTGAGCAGGAAGACAAAATATATACATGCTTGGCACAGTATCTTCATTTGCTCATTCAAACCTTTATTATGTACCTGCTGTGTGCCAGGCATTGTACTAGGGAATAGAAATAGAACAATAAAATTCCTATCACAAAATGAACAAGACATTTATACTTACTGCTCTTAAGAGGTTCATAATATGTAGAAAACAAACAAATTAATTAACAACAAAAATACAATGTGAGAAATATAACAGTGTGCTCTCCCTTCCCTCCCATTACAAAGGATGAACTGACTAAGCTCCTATTCAAGGCTAAGCCCTTTACATTCAATCTCCTCTTGCCTTTTCAAAGACATAATTCTCCAAATTCGCCCCCTTTGTCTCCCACATCACCAATCTGTGCTCTCTTGATCACAGTTCCTCCAGCTATGGTTTCCTAACATGCTTTTTGAAAGCAATTCCTGTACAGCCAGGGTGAACATTTCAGTCAATAGCCAAATCAAAACATATCTGAGAATACTTACGACCTAGGACAATAGGTGTAAGTAGGGTGTTTGCCTATGTATACTCCCTTTCTCTAGTCTCCCTTGAACTCATTGCAACAAGGCTTTCTTCCCACTACTCCACCAGAGCTTTTCACATAAAGATCACTAATGGCCTCAAGATACCAAATCCAACAGTCAGTTCTCAGTCTTCAACATGCGTCAGCTGTCAGCAGCATTTGTATAGTTGATCAATCACTTCCTGTCCTTAAAGCATTTTATTTGCTTCTCTTACTTTTCTGTTGGTCTCACTGGCCACTCCTCAGACTCCTGCCAGGTTCCTCCTACTACTCATCTTAATCACTTCTTAATGTTGGAAGGCTCCCAGGTTTCAATAGATAGATCTCTTCACTTTTCTGATTCACTCAGTTCCTTGGTGATAACATCTAGTCTCATGATCATAAATATCATTTAGATGCCAAAAGTTTATCCAGTTTTTTCAGACTTCCAGACTCATTAATTCAACTATCCACCTGACATTTCTACTTGGAGATCTAACAAGTATCTCAAACCAAACTCTTGACCTCTCTCTCTCTCTCTCTCTCTCTCTCTCTCACACACACACACACACACACACCCCACAAACCACACACACACACCTTCTCCTTCTACAATCTTCCTCACCTGGTTAATGGTAATTCCATCCTTCTATCCAGCTGTCCATGCCCAACACCTTGTTGGGCGTCATCCTTGTTTTCCCTCTTTCTCTCACACTCCATATGCAGTTGATCAGCATATCCTACTGGCTCTACCTTTAAAAATACATCCAGAAGCCAACCACTTCTCACAACCTCACTTCTACCACCCTGGTCCAAGCCTCCTCCATCTCTTGCCTGAATGACTGCTTTACTTTTCCTACAGAGGCCTCATCCCTTGCTCCCTTCAAGCTATTATATATACAGAAATGAAAACTTTCTTGTTAAAATGAGCATCAAACCATGTACTCTTCTGCTTTTACTCCTTCAGCGGCTTCTCCCCTCATAGTAGAAACCCAGGTTTTTACAAGGGCCCAAAATGTCCTATAGAAATCTAGTCCCTTTTAGTTCTCTGGATTCATATTCTAGCACTTTGCTCCACTCTAACTTCAATCCACTCATAACACTAGCTTCCTTGTCACTTCTCAAACATACCGGAGAGATTTTTGATCAAGGATTTTGAGTTTGCCCCTAGATAGCCCCATGGCTAGATCTTCCATCTTCTTTAGATACTTGTCCAAATCCCAGACTTTCTGAAAATCATCCTTCCCTCTGACCCCAGGACCCTCTATCTCCTTTCCTGGACTTACTGTTTCCTGAAGCACTTATCACCATTTAGCAAAATACATGTTTTATTTATTCATTTTGTTTCTTGCTACCATTTTTCCAGAATTTACATTGCATGAGGGCAAAGATTTTTATCTAACAGATCTTTATCTATTAGATTTTATCTATTAGATTTTTATCTATTAGCCACATGAAAGACCTGGTTTGGTGAGTCGAAATATTTTGTTCATTTAGCCTCTCAAATGCCTAGTACATATACCTTTGATGAATAAATGAACAAATGAGTGAATCTCATAGGTACATATAGGTCCTAAAGAAGTAGGAAGTATGTAATAAGGATCCATCTCAGAGGAGGGGAAGTTTCAGCTGAATCTTGAAGGATAAACTGGACATAGGAAGCTACCAAGAGGAGGATGATATACCAGACTAAAGTAACAATATATACTATGGCAACAGTTCTGACCAATACTAAGTGACCTTAAAGGGATTATTGAATACTAGGGCATTATTTAAAAATGTGTGGGAGTTGGCTGAGTGCAGTGGCTCACGCCTATATCCCAGCACTTTGGGAGGCCAAGGCAGGTAGATCATCTGAAGTCAGGAGTTCAAGACCAGCCTGGCCAACATGGCAAAACCTGTCTCTACCAAATATACAAAAATTAGCTGGGCATGGTGGAACATGCCTGTAATCTCAGCTACTTGGGAGGCTGAGACAGGAGAATTGCTTGAACCCTGGAGACAGAGGTTGCAGTGAGCAGAGATTGCACCATTACACTCCAGCCTTGGCAACAGAACAAGACTCCATCTCAAAAAAAAAAAAAAAAAAAAAAAGTGGGAGCATTCATAGGAGGATATTAAGCCAGTACGTGATATACTTAGTTTCATATTTCAGAGAAAATCACAACAACTTATACCAGGTGAACTGAGATATAGAAAGTTGCTTGTTAAAACTGCAGGCAGAAAGACTCATTAGAAAAATGAGGAGATATATTGTGATAGGTGATACTGGAGAAGTAAAGAGAAGCTGCAAAACATATTACACAAATGTCTGTAAACCAAATTGCAAAATGCGAATTGAATACCGTCGGCACATGAAAGTCATTTAAAGATTTTAATCCACAGAATGACATGATCAGAGTTAGGTTTTAGCAGACTACACTGGCTGTAGTGAAGATGATGGATTAGGAGAAAACAGAAACAAATAAAAGGACATGAGTTAGACTATCGTAGAAGTCCAGTGAAAGATGACAGTGGTTTGGACTGGAGAGATGGCAGTAGGCATGCCGAAAAATAGATGGATTTATTCAGTCGGTCCTAACACTTGTTGAACATGTCCTTTAGCTACCAAATAAAGCCAATTGCAGTTGCATTTTTACCTAAAAACGATCATTTACCTTATATGTACTACAGTATCTCACTCCAGTGACCTGCTGGAACACATGAGACCCAGTTGAATAAGTGAGAGGTAAGTCCAAAATATTTTGCAAACTGAGTAATTCCTCTATGGTTAATCAAGTGAATTTTTTTACAATAATTCACTTTAAAGTGTGAAAAAAATCACAGTTGTTTTCTTCTTTTAGAGTAACTAGGTCCTCCTTAATCATAACATAGAGAGTAAATCTTTATAAACATAGTTATTACTCAAAAGCAATAAAATATAATTTTACTATACCTACTTATTTGCAGCATTTCCTGACATTCCATAATAAGAGCCCAGCTCTGAAACTGTAAATTGCTTACTAGGCTTTATCTCTTCCTCTGCATAGCTTCTTCCAACAACCAACCTGAACCAAACTCTCTGAACATTTAGTCCAGTGGACAGGACATTACACTAGGAAATGGCATGCAGGGACTGGAGGGTCGACCTTCTCACTAACTACTGTCTAGTTGTGAGAGTCATTAACTTCTCTGGGTCTCAGCTCAAAGTTCCTTTCAGGGGCTATAGTTTATTGTTATCTATTTATCATATTATGTCTGAGAGATTGGTGTGTCATAGAAATATGCCAAAATTCTTCTCATTTAGTCTGCACTTATTCTGAATAAAAAATAATGCAAAGTTTTTTTTTTCTTCACATAGTTTTACTCCTTTACATTTTTTATTTCCCTTGAAAACACAAACCAACTGCTCAGCTACCTTTCTCTATCCTTTACTTCTGAGTGTTCTTTGTTTTCCTGACTGGCCATGAACTTGGTAAAATCAGAAATCACTGTAATAACCAATATGAAACAGAAGCTGGCTGTGGAAAAATATTCTTATGGCACCACCCTGGTGGCAATACACCATAGTGATGAGCTAAGGTGGAGTGGATGACTACAAATTTTTGATCCCTTAGAATAAAATGGGAGCTCCTAGTGGTGTTTGCAGGGGACCTAGAGGCCTTTACTCTGTAATTTCATGGACTCGCTATAAATATGTTTGTCATCTTGTTACAGAATTTTAAGTATTTTTATCATAGAAAGGAAAAACAGACTAAAGGCAGATATCTTCAATCCCTTTAGTCATCTCACTTTCCCACAAGTCTAAGATGGCAATAAAGTTTCAGCTATCTTGACAATGTGGGTGGGTGCTTAGAGGACGTGTTGGGAAGAATCCTGAGACCACATCCGGACTTGGCAGAAAAAAGTGCCGCGATCCATGGAATGCCAGCTGTGTACACAAGGGTAGGAAACAGAGCGCTGGTGCCAGATATTCAACACTATGAGGGTAGAATATTTTTGGGAAGGTGTCAAAATGGAAGAGAACTTCAGATAGATTTGAATTAATTGTGTCTCATAGCTGTGCAATTTAGAAAAAGAACATCAAAGACTGTTAAAGGATTTCATCGGTGAGACATTTATTTGTTCAGTTAATAGTTAATAAGAGTCTATTAAGGGTCAGGTCACTATTCACATGCTGAGTGTCCAAAAGTAAGCAAAAGATAAAAGCTCCCTTCTTTCGAGAAGCTTGTAGTCCACTGGGGGAGACACAATAACATGGTCCTATAATTTAGAATAACAGAGTAGACCTAATTTACATGAGCTCTTCAGAAAAGTTCTCTCTAAAGAGACGTTGGCTATATGAAACAAGGTCAGAGTCCCATGAAAGTAAAGATGAGCAATTATTCAAATTCTTACATATAAAGTTCTACCTTTCATTGTACTAAAATTTTTGAAAGCTATAAATACATATATAATTGCAATATAATGCAAAAAATATATGAAGACATATTCAGTTGTCAGAAATATTATGAAATCTTCTACTAAATAAATTTAGGGACTATCTTCTGATAACTTAATGTACCTTGCAGACTTTTTAAGTTTATCGTCATAAACTACCTGGAGTTAGCAATAAATTCTGATTTTGTTAAGAATTTGAAGAGATTTTCTATTCACTGATTCTCTTTCAAGGGAATGAAACTAAATCTCTCTGTCTAAAGCCTTTCTTCTAGACTGTATTAATTATTTGTTGTTTAAAAATGAATCATGGTAGTTGATATATAATTATGCAAAACAGTGTATAGTTACACCACACATTCAAGAAAAAGAAAAAAACATTTACAACAGTAGTGCACCTGTTAAAGACTTAAATAACATTTTCCCTAGTTTAACATTTGTAATTTGGTACTTAAATAAACCTTCGACTTGCCAGAGTTATTCTCTAAGAAAATTTTTACCCTGCAAGAGGACACTAGAAATTTTGGAAAACATAGTAATTATTTAACAGCTCTAAAATACCACTATAACAATAAATTTACTTTTCCTTTTGCCTAACTGAAAAACTAGTCCTTTTCTTAAATAATTCCAAAACTACAATGCACTGAATTCAGTAAAGCTGAATTAATTCACTTATATGAGTATAATTTGATTTAGGGGTACATCCTACAAATTTGGAAAACAGAACAAGCCAGGGAAAAAGGAGCAGGTTGATACAAAGAGGAAAGGATGTTGTAAACAAGAAACTAAAAGCCCAGGAGCATCAGTCTTATTTACATTCAGAAGATAACTTTTTTTTTTCTAAGCAAAAAGGAAATAAATACACACGAAAGTCTAACAGAAACAGAGAACTCATGCCAAGATTCACATTCAGGAGCCAATAAACATAAAGAAGAGGCTGGAAAGAGGAAGGGGAAGACAGTGGCCCCACAGTAGCATGTGGCAGAGGCCTCGACCTCTCTTATGAAGCGTAGACATGTGGGTTTGAGGAGCTGAGAGCCACTGCAGTGTTGAGGAGTTGAGGCAGAGTGAAATGAATGAAAACGACAAAGGAGATTATTTAGGCAACAGAACTTAAGAGGCATTGACACAAGAAGGCCAGTGAGTAGAAAAGCATATTACAGGTGAGGAATCTGTTCTGTGGTTTTTATAGCAAGAACAGCCAGTAATAGGCACTCTCCATCACCATAGTCAAAGAACTCCTTCTGAGAAGGAGGAGAATGTACAAGTGGTGATGGATGGGGAATAAAATCTTGGTGCTAAGAGTGAAGTACATGATGATATGAAAACCACAACTACCTCAAAACCTATCAGTCTAACACAAACACATTGCAGACAGAAATGCTGTAGCCTCTTGGTGAATCTCACCAAGAATCTGCACCACAGATATACATAATAGGTATTTTGAGAACAATCATTTAGACTTCTTTACTGAAGTTAAAAATCAGCCTTATACTAAATTTTGCACCATAGCGAAACTGTTATAAGGCAAATCCAGAGTATTGTCATTAATCAAGTTGCTCTAATGGTCTATCCCTGCTTGTACTTCCCCCTTCCCTCTTTATAGAATTTTACTAAAAATTCATAAGAAAAACACTAAGAATTCTGAAACAGGTTTGCTACATACTATGTGGTTCTTTTTGGGTCCTGTGGCCCTTATTTTATTGGTTTGTAGGCTCCTTATACTTAAAGTGTGTTTGGCTCATCTTTCCACAGGACTTTAAGTGTCTTAAGCATTGGGTTTGTCTTTTCTTTTCACTCCTTACTATGTCTAATACAATGCCTTGCACCCAATAGGGATTGACAGCATGTTTCTGACTCCCGTAAAATGGCAATAAACTTTGAAGGTCCTTGTCCACTCTAGTTCTAAAATGTTGCTATAATAGATTGATTACATCTTCCAACTGCATTTTGCTTCAGGCAAGGAAATTAGCACTGTGGCAAACTGTACAGTCTCTTCTTGTAAATCACATTTACTTACTAAGCTGTGGAATTCACAAGTTTAAGTTACTCACAGGGACTTCTATAGAAGGGCAGGATTTTGCTATATTCACACTGATATTATCACATTTTTCTAAATATGTGGTAGGCTAAGTGACGGCTCCCAAAGATAGCTGCATCCTTCTACAGCAAAAGGGACTTTGCAGGTGTGATTAAATTAAGAGATTACTGGATTACTGGAGATTATCCTGGATTATCCAAGTAGGTCCTAAGTGTAATCACAAATGTCATTATAAGAGGGAGGCAGAAAGACTTTGGACCACAGAAGAGGAGAAGGCAATAGGATGGCAGAAGCAGAGAGAAATGAGAAGATGCAAAGATGGAGAAAGGAGCCACAGGCCAGGAAAGGCAACGCATGAAGCATTAGAAGCTGGAAAGACAGGGAACCGGACCACCCTATAGAGCCTCCACAGGGACCAGCCCTGCACAGTCCTTGCTTTTGCACCGTAAAACTCATTTTGGATTTCTAATCTCCAGAACAGTAAGATAATAAATTTGTGTTGTGTTAAGCCAAGGAATTGCAATAGTTTATTACAGCTACAATAGGAAACTAATATATTACACCTTCCTATCTTCTTGCCAATCAATTTATTGCTTCATATTAGATTTTCAACTTCCTGTGGGAACACAGTGTGTGTTCATTTTTGTGCTCCTCTCTTTATTGTAGGTATAATTCTTTACAGCTTTTAAACTGCTAACTTTGGTACACCTGTATTACTCACCTGTATTATTACCAAGCTTGCAATACATTAATGCAGGTAAATGGTACACAGAAAAATGAAATAATTTTAAAAAGTTAAACTCATCTATAGTGCTTTTTTTCCCAAATGTTGTCCCACAATATTTGCATCAGAATCACCATAGGTCATTGTTTGAAACTCAGATTCCTGGGCCCACCCACACCACAAGTTCTGAATCCTTTCTCCCAGGTGGGACCCTGCATTGAACAAAATCACAGTTGAGTCATATATATTTTAAAGTTGAAGAACCACTGGGTTAGAGTTACCTGAAGAAGATTTTGTACATTTAGCCCCACAACAAGCAAACCTCAAAGCTTGAAAGAAATATTTAGCAAAAGCCTAACAGGAAAAAATATGTATCTGGTTTTCTTAAATCTATTTCAACATCAGAGTCTTCAATGAAAATACAGTCAACATGGCTGTTATTATTTTTAACTCTAATGACTAATCTTTCTCCTGCACAATAAGCAATAAACAACAGATAAGTCAGATCCAATGCTTGGGAATCAGAAAAAGTTGTTTAATTCTGTCACAGCCCAGAGATAAAACAGTAGCATTTAATCCTTCTGAAATAGAGTACCTCTTTTGTAGTAAACTGAATTGCAGTTTCTGGTTGCTGGTTTTTTGTTTTTAAAGCAAGAGAATAAATTTAAAGAATTTCCTTATTAAGCTATCTATTTTACGCCTGATCAAACTTCTTCAGCAAGACTGACAGCCAAGTTCATCTATTTGTAAATACAGGGGCTGAATGCTGAGTTGATTTCAGTATCAATTTAGTTTGACCTGTCTGTCCTTTGATTCCTTGATTTCCAGCTGCCTGCTGACTTCACTTTGACATATGCCATCTTCCTCTCTAAATCAACACCATGCAGCTCAAGCACAGCATTCTGCCTTTACCGATTATCTCTCCTGTATCTTTTAATAATCCAGATATCCCTCTGTCCTCCAGGATAAGAACCTCCAGATTCATTTGTTGTTCATTCATTTTACAAATATTTATTAAGAGGCTACCCTGTCTCAGAACTTCTCCTAGGTGCCGAGGACATAGAGTAAACCAAACAAGTAGAAATCCTACTGTGGAAAGCTTACATTCTCATAGGAAAGAGAGGTAATAGCCAGATAAATACAATTTATAGAATGTTAAATAATAAGTTTTCAACATAAAAATAAAGCAGATAAGGGGATTAAGAAATATCCAATACCAAGGAAAGCATCACTCAGAAGGTATTTGAGGAAAAATATAAAGTGAGGGTATAACACTGATATAAGTTTCTGAGGGGAATGAATTCCAAGAACAGCCACTTATCCATGTCCTTAAAATCTTTACTTTATCGGTTCTCATACCTCTTCATTCAACTCCTTCGTTAAATAAATTATAAAACACCTACTCATATAGAAAAGTACAAAGAAGAATATAACATTACTCTTATACCTCAAACAGATTTAATGTTGATATTTTTCCACATATGCTTTGGATATTTTTTATCTTTTACACTTTATTGTGTCTTTCCAACAGATCTATCAAATATTACTATTGGCATTTATAGATAATGCATGCCAGAGCACAAAATCTGATCTCTTACTCAGTTTGACACATTAATTTTGTTAAAATGTCTGAATTTTCACCTCCAAAACATATAGTTTTAACAAAACACATGAATAAATTCCATGGGATTTTTTTAACATGGTAAAATTAATGTTCTTCTAAAAGGTGTGAAGGACACACACCAAAAAAAGAGTTTTAGAGAGCAATTCCACAGAAGAATTAACAAAGAAGTAAAAGGAGAAACAGACAGTCATATACACAAATTATCTTCAGCAAACTAGTGCAAGAACAGAAAACCAGACACTGTACGTTCTCACTTAAAGTGGGAGCTGAACAATGAGAACATGGACACAGGAAGGGAACAGCACACACTGGGGCTTGTGGCGGGGGCGGCGGGAGGGAGAGCATCAGGATAAATAGCTAATGCATGCAGGGTTTAATACCTAGGTGATGGGTTGATAGGTGCAGCAACCGCCACCATGGCACACGTTTACCTAAGTAAGAAACCTGCACATCCTGTACACATACCCCAGAACGTTACATTAAATTTAAAAAAATATGTAAAATATTATAACTACAACACACTCCTTTCATCTATTCCCATTCCCCCTGCTCTAGAATTACCCATGGCCATGAAGTATCGGCTTCCACCATCAACTGTACAGTATATTTTCAATGCATTTTATATTTGTCTTTTACTCAGTTTTACCTGCTATTACCCATTTCTCTTCAAAAGAGTTGTCCAGTTTACATCTTTGCAGTACAAGCTCTGCTTCCTCACATTCTCACCAAAATTCTATTTTGAGATTTTTGTTAAACAATGGGTATGAAATAGTGTTCCATTGTTAGTTGTAATTTGCATCTTTCTGATAATGATGAGGTTGGGCATCATTTTATATGTTTATTGGCTCTTAATTTTTTTCTCTTCTGCAAACTGCCTTGTTCTGGAAATTGCCTATTTTACCTGTCTATTCTACCACTGGATCATTTATCTTTTTCTTATGATTTGTAGAAATTCTTGTATATCCAGGATGGTAATTATTTGCCAATGTGCAATTTGCAAAAATCTTCTCCCAGTCCATGACAGTCTTGTACATTATGGCCTTAATCAAACAGAAGTTTTTACTTTGGAAGGAATCAAACATCAAAATGTTCTTTTTAGGGTTTGTACTTTCTGGGTCTTTTTAAAGAAATCATTCATTGCCCCCAGGGTCAAAAGTTTGTTTTCTTCTAAAAGTTTAAGACTTTTGTTTTTCAAAGTCAGGGCTTCCATTCACGTGGAATGTATTGTGTGAGTGCTGAGAAATAGGGACCTCTTTTTTCTGTGTGGATAATCAATTGTCTCTGTACTATTTATTGAATGATCTTGCCTTTCCCACTGACTTGTAATGCCCTTCTTGCACATATCAAGTTCTCATATATACTGGGCTCTTCATAGTTTCCTATTGGCTAGTCAGTCTCTCACTATGCCAATAGCACATTCTGTAATCACTAAAACTAAGAAATAAATCCCAAAGCCTCGTAAGACCAAAACCATCTCCTTATTCTTTTTCAAAATGTCGTTATTATTTTGTATGAATTTTAGGATAATTTTCCACACTTGTACACAAAATCTTACTGTAAATGTTGCTAGCATTGCACTGGATTTACATATCGACTTGATACCTTCAAAATATCAGATCTTAGCATTTATCCCCTTGAATAAGATCTCTTGATTATTTCAGTCTTTGACCCACTTCTAACTTTTATAATTTCCTCTATATAAGCCTTGCACAACTTCTATTAGATTTGCTTTTAGATACCTTATGGTTTGTTGTTACTGTAAATGGAATTTGAAAAATCATATTTCTATTGTTTCTGATATTAGCTACCTATTGATTTTTCTAAAGTGACTTTGAAACAAGTCAACTTTCTCAATTAATTCAAATAGTTTTTCTGTGTTGTTTTGTATTTGTTTGTCTCAGTCAGGATTTCTAGAACAACGTCAAATAGGAACCATGGAAGAAGCTACCCTTATCATATTTCTGACTTTCTTTGAAATGCTTTTACTGTTTCACTATCAACTACAATTCTTGCTTGCAAGATAATGAAGTTTCCTTCAATCACTGTTTGCCAAGAATTGTATCATGAATAGTGTTGGATTTTTCTAAGAGTTTCTTCACCTCCATTCAGATATGTTTTTTTTTTTTTGCTTGTGATCTGAACTGGTCACAAGGTAATGAATTATAGCAATAAGTTTTCTAGTGTCAAACTGTTTGCTTTCCTGGGGAGGTGGGAATGGAGTACATGTACTTAGTCATGTTAGGAAGCTCTCTTCTTTTGTTTAAGATAAAATTTAACTTTTCCTAAAGGGTTGGTGAAACATACCTGAACATACCTATAAAACTGTAAGAACTTGATGGCTCTTTTTTGTAGAGGAGATGGTAGTTAGAGTTTTGACAAATGATTCAGTATCTTTAAGGTTCTTGATTACTTACAATTTTCTTTAAAATTATGCATTTCTACTAAGTTTTATAAGCATGAGTATGAAATTCTTCGTAATACTGTCTATTTCTAAAAGCTCTCCCTTATCTATAATTATATTCAATTCTAACAATATTTGTACCTTTTCTCTTTTTCCATTAAGATTGTCAGAGGTAGGTTTTGTCGTCTTTTCAAATAACTCTCTTTTGGCTCAGCTGAGCTTTTCTAGTATATTCCTTTAGCTTGTATTTCATTAATATCTAATCTTATCTCAATTATTTTCTCTTTTATTTCACTGTACAGTTGATCCTTGAACAGTGTGGGGGTTAGGGGTGCTGACCACACACAATAAAAAACCCATGTATAACTTTTAATTATCCCAAAACTTAACTACTAATAGCCTACTGTCAACCACCTCACTGACAACACAGTTGATTTCCACTAATATTTTGTGTCCGGTGTATTCTATACTATATTCTTACAATAAAGCAAGGTAGACAAAAGAAAATGTTATTAATAAAATCATAAAGAATAGAAAATATATTTAGTATTTATTTAGTGGAAGTGGATCATCAGAAAGGTCTTTCATACTCATTGTCTTCCTGCCGAGTAAACTGAGGAGAAGAAAGACGAGGGGTTGATCTTGCTGTCTCATGGGTGGGAGAGGCAGAAGAAAATTCATGTATAAGGGAAGCTGTGCAGTTCAAACCCATATTCAAGAGTCAAATGTATTCTGCTGTTTCCCTAAACTCTTCAAGAAAGTGATCACCTGATAATTTTAAATCATTCACGTTTTAACAAAGACCTTTCACACTATATCGTTATAGGCTATACATCCTCCTAAGTACCGCTTTAGTTGTATTTCACAAAATTTAATCAGCAGTGTTCTTATTTTTCATTAATTTTTAAATATTTCATAACTTTCCATTTGATTCATAAATTAAAAGTTTTTTTAACTTTCTAATGTCATTTTTCAGTTATCTTTTTATTATTGAGATCTAACTTTATTGCCAAAAGCATGGTTTCTTTGATACTGATTCTTGGTATTTATTTTTCTTAAAATACATTTTATCATGTATATTTAAGGTACACATAATATTGTAAGATACATCATTACTATAGTAAAACAGTTACTATAGCAGAATAAAGTAACATAACCATCATTTCACATAGTTACCTATTTTTCTCTTTTGACAAGAGCAACTATAATCCATTTGTTTAGAAGAATAGCAAGTAATATTTACACTTTAATGGTCATTGCAGCACTATTCACAATAGCCAAGATATGGAAACAACCTAGATGTCCATCAGTGGATGAATGCATAAAGAAACTGTGGCATGTACATACAGTGAAATATTATTCAGTCTTTAAAAGGAAGGAGATCCTGCCATTTGCCACAACATGTATGGACCTAGAGAACATTATGTTAAGTAAGCCAGACACAGAAAGAAAAATATTGCATAATACCACTTATATGTGGAATTTTTAAAAAATATATAGAGATAGAAAATAAAACAGTGGTTACCAGGGTTGGCGTAAAGGGAAATGAAGATATGTAGGTCAAGATTTACAAAGTAGCAAATATATAGAATGAACAAGTCAGAAGATCCTGGTATTTCTTTTTTTTTTTTTTATTTTTGAGACAAAGTCTCACTCCGTCACCAGGCGCCAGGCTGGAGAGCAGTGGTGCGACCTCGGCTCACAGCAACCTCCGCCTCCTGGGTTCAAGCAATTCTCCTGCCTCAGCCTCCCGAGTAGCTGGGACTACAGGCGCGCCACCATGCCCAGCTAATTTTTTTGTATTTTTAGTAGAGACGGGGTTTCACCATGTTGGCCAGGATGGTCTCGATCTCTTGACCTCGTGATCCGCCCGCCTCGGCCTCCCAAAGTGCTGGGATTACAGGCCTCCTGAGCTACCATGCCAGGCCTGCTGTTTTCTTATTGATTTGTTTGAGCTCATTGTAGATTCTGGATATTAGCCCTTTGTCAGATGTAGAGATTGTGAAGATTTTCTCCCACTCTGCAGGTTGTCTATTTACTTTGCTGACTGTTCCTTTTCCCAGGCAAAAGCCGTGTACTTTAATTAAGTCCCAGCTATTTATCTTTGTTTTTATTGCATTTGTTTTGGGTTCTTGATCATGAAATCCTTGCCTAAGCCAATGTCTAAAAGGGTTTTTCCAATGTTATCTTCTAGAACTTTTATGATTTCAGGTCTTCTATTTAAGTCCTGAATCCATCTTGAGTAAATTTTTGTGTAAGGTGAGAAGTGAGGATCCAGTTTCGTTCTCCTGCATGTGGCGGGCAATTACCCCAGCACTGTTTGTTGAAAGGGTGTCCTTTCTCCACTTTATGTTTTTGTTTGGTTTGTTGAAGATCAGTTGGCTGTAAGTATTTGGGTTTATTTCTGGGTTCTCCATTCTGTTTCATTGGTCTATATGCCTATTTTTATACCAGTACCATGCTGTTTTGGTGACTATGGCCATAAAGTATAGTTTGAAATCAGGTAGTGTGATGTCTCCAGCTTTGTTATTTTTGTTAAGTACTGCTTTGGCTATTCAGGGTCATTTGTGGTTCCATACAAATTTTAGAATTGTTTTTTCTCTATGAAGAATATCATTGGCATTTTGATTGAGATTTTATTGCATCTGTAGATTACATTGGGTAGCACAGTCGTCTTAAAAATATCAATTCTTCTAATCTCTGAGGATGACAGGAAAGCTCTTTGAATTTAGTAAAAAAGAGACAATTTCAGCTTCTATGAAAATGTGACTTGAATGTTCTTCAAAAGATTCAATCTCAAGCTTCCTTCATAAATGCCTCTAAATTGTTATCAGACCTCCCTTCTTAGCCCACATATTTTTAAGCAAGCAGTGTCAGTTGAGGATTTCTGATAAAGTTGGGAAATTACCGAAGTTGGAATAAGGTTTTGAAAAATCAGCCAATGTCTGAGAAGGCCAGTTAGATCTTTGTCTCATCCCCTCCTTTTATTTGCAATTCTATTTGCTAAGTGTATGGGTAGCTAATAATGAAGTCATTGTCATACTTTACTTCAACCCAGTAAAACAAGCAATAACCTTAAGTCATTAGTAACTAGGACCAATAGCCACACAAATGTTCATAGGCCTTGTTTTGCTACCATGTCTTCAAAGTTGCTCTTTGCTCTTATAATTTTCTTAAAATAATGCAAGATGGATGCATGTCTTATATTCTTTCCAAAGCAGACACTGAGATGCAATAGGTACATGAAATGTTTATTGGGGAATATGCATGTGAAAAGAGAAGGCAGCAGTACTGGACAAGTGGAGACATCACTCTTGATGCAGACGGATGACGTCTCTGCTAGCCTAAGGGAGGTGTTCTAGAGCAAAGATTGCTCATTCGAGGAGTCCTCACTTGTACAGAAATGGCTAGACCAGGGGTGTCCAATCTTTTGGCTTCACAACAAAATCTCATGTTTTAAGAAAGTTTACAAATTTGTGTTGGGCCACATTCAAACCCATCCTGAGCCTCATGCAGCCTATGGGCTGCTGGCTGGACAAGCTTGAGATAGACCTTCACACCCCATTTTGGTTAGACATTGACTGGGGACATTCTAAGAATGTGGTGTTGGCTACCATTGCCTTACTCAGCCATTGACTGGGGCCTTATCTGAAAAGAGCAAGCTCACAGTTCAGATATGAGGTAGACCCTGAAGGAGCCAACAGCTGAAGGGTGCCAGATAATCACCTTCCTTGTAACTGGGCAGCAAAACCTTTCTTAAAGGGAGATCTTGTGGTACAAGTCAGTTTTTTGTCACAGTGGTTTATTGTTACCAAATCAGTCAATCAATCAACATTTGTAGTGGTTGTTTTAGCTGTCTGTTTCTGGGTAACAAACCACCCCATTTTAATAGTTAAAAGCCCCAAATGTAATAATTTATTTTTTAAAATGCTTTTTATTTTGTACCCAAATTTGTGAATCAGGAATTTAGAAAGAATCTAGCTGACTGGCTCTTGCTTAGGCTTTTCATGTGCCTGCAGTTATCTACTAAACTGGGCATCCAGAATGGTCCCCAGGTCCTTGGCAGGAGAAGCCGCCTATTAGCTAGGAGTTTGCTGGCACTAACAGCACCAACACGTGGCCTCTTTATGAGCCTTGGCTTCTCACAGTATGAAAATGAGTCAGTGAGCTTGGAGTGTGGGCACCTCAAGAAGAGACATTCCAAGAGACCAAGGCAGAGGCTGGAATTTTTTTCTTACTGATATAGTCTTGGAAATCCTGCCATATCCTTTTAATCTCGTGCCATTGGTCAAGCAAACCACCTTCAAGAAGAAGAGAATTAGATTCAACCTCTCAGTGGGAGAAGGAGCAAAGAATTTACTGTCAACTTGGATCTTCCATCTTTGTGTTTTATTAGAAAAAGAGTGCTTGCTCTCCATCCTATGACAATAGATACTGTTAAATTTCTTTTAGATTTGTGATGCCTCACAAAATAATTTCCATTTCTTCAATCATTGCTCCTTTGACATGATATTGGGTTTCTAATTGTTAATATTTTTCAGTTTATATCTGCCTTAATCTAAAAGCAGCATGACACCAGAGCATTCTAAATGTAGACTGATCATCCTAGAGAAAAGCAGAACTATCACTGCCTATATGTTCTAGAACTGCTAATGGAGCCATGGGAGACACAAGCTTTTGTGGAAGTGATACCACAATATTCATGCACACTGAGTTAACCTATTCCAGAAACATTAAGTGCTCACTGTGTACTGGGAACTATAAGTAGTGAGGCTACAAAGATAACTAGAACTTGGTAATTTTCCTTGAGGAGTTCACAGTATAATGGTGAAGACTGTCATGCAAACAAGTAATTATTGCTCTCTATCGTGTACTACAGTAGGAAAATAAGGCTCTAAGTGAACACAAGAGAGAAAATTTCTAATGCTTCCTGGAAAAAATAAGGAGGCTTCACAGTGCCCATGAACACTTGAATTATGCCTCAAAGAAATTCATTAGGCAAAGAAATGGAAGAAAAATTTATTGTAGCAGAAGGAAAGCATATGAATAGGCTCAGAGGTATAACAAAGTGAGACACATGTAGGTAACTTTACCTGAAGTAGAAATGTATGATTCATCAATTGGATACTTGCAGGCATCAGCTGTGAGATGAGGTTGGAAAGGTAGAGAGGACCCAGGTCATCAGAATCTTAAATTTCATAGTAAGGAGTTGGGATTTTTATCCCCTAGAAAAAGAACATTAATGAACTCTTTAGAAAAAAAAATACATTAGTGGAAATGTGGCAAATGGACTCTTCTGTACCAGACCAAGACCCAAAGTTGGGAGTCTAGCTAAGACACTCATGCTAGAAATAAGCGATGAGGGCCTGAATTAAAGAGCAGTAGATATGAAAAGGAACAGGTTTGAGTCATATTAAGGAGATTAAATTGATCAGGTTTACAATCTTTCTAAATATGGCATGGAGAAAAGAAAGGAGGACTCATGGATGACTCCATTTTCTGTCTTGAATAATTGTACGGATAGTGCTCTAATTTTCAGAGAAGGAAGTACTGTGAGAGGAGGCTTCAGGAGGTGGAGGGAGTAGACATTATGGTTCAGATTGGAAAATCTTGAATATAGGGTGCCTAAGAAACTTCTCAGAGAAAATGTTAAGTGAGGATTAAGAAATAAGGGTCTAGAGTTCAAGAGAGTATTTTGGGCTGGTGCTCTAGATCTGTGAAGTATAGGTTGGTAGTGGAAGCCACTGGAGCAGCTCAGAAGCAAGCTCTAGAACTTAGGAAAGGGGTTTACATGACAAATGAATATTTCAGCATATAAGAAACAGCTGAAACCCTGAGAGTATATGACATTCCTCCCAGCATGGTAGGGAAAGAATACGGAGTTGATGGCAGAACCCTGGAAAACATGACTATTTGAGGTGCGCACATGAGGAGAACTGACGAAAGAGACTTGAGATGGAATTCTGAGTGCTAGGAAAATTACGACAAAAAAAGGCAAGGGCAGAAAGATATTCAAGAAAAAAAATGGAGTGAACAGGAGTGTCAAATGCTGCAGAGACATCAAGTAATGTTAGGCTGAAAAGTGCTTAATGAATTTTTCACCTAGGAGGTTATTGATGACTTTAATGAGATTGATTTGAGAAGAGTGGAGGGAGCCAGTGAAGTTAACCCCCGTGTAGCTTTGTAGTGTAGGAATGTAAACAGATTGGTAAAGGTAGTAAAAATAAAAAATCAAAGCATAGCTTTATTTTTTGTTTGTTTTAAATGTTGCAATATGTTCAGAAACAGTGAAGATTAAATTAGTTGACAGCTGAGAATGAATAAGTGTTTACTCCTTGAGTTTTATTAATTTTTTTTTAGGTATTTCTGTTTGTTAAGTTACATCTATGACCTCTCATCATCATCATCATCCTATATCTGAGCAACAAATTCTTTTAGAACAAAGTATTAGGGGTTTCTGGTTTTTATCTCTATGATTTAAAAAAAAAACAATCTCTCATTTCAGATATAGTAGTAAAATAGATTATTTCACATATCAAGTCTCTATAATTTGGAGATAATCTTTTTCTAGGTTGACAAAATGCATCTTTGATGTAGAGAAAATTATACTGAAGACAATGTTAAAACCAAGATTTTTACTCAGTAAAAGCTACCATAAAATAGTTAAGTCAATAAATACCTGAGAAAATTTGTCATGTATGTATTTGATAGGATTAGTGTCCAGAATTTATTAAAAACTACAAGTTAACTAAAAGAAAAATAGAATACAAAAAACACAGAAATAGACATTTTATTAAAGAGGAAACAAAGGGTAAATACATATATGAAAAGATGTACATCATTAGTCATCAGAACAGTGCAACTTAAGAATACAATATGCCTACTAGTACTATATTTACTAGCTGAAAGACTACACCAGGAATTGATGATCCTGTGAGTAGTTAAAAATTCTAAAACCCTGCTGCTGCTCATGGAAAAGAAAAAACACTTTAAACACAATTTGCTATTAGCTTACAAAGTTGAGCATGTATATTAACCTATGTGCCAGAAACTCCACTTGTAATCACTTGCCTGAAATAAACTTTATACATATCTCATTAGACATGATCAAGATAATTCATAGCAATTTTACCTTATAGCAAAAAAAAAAAAAAGACTCAATTTAAACAATGAAAATAAGTGAAATTCAGCTACAGGCAAGAATGTGAATGAGTTTTGGAATATAATGTACGGTGAAAAAAACAAGACTGATATGCCATTTTTATTTAAATGTGTAATTTAGGTAAACAAACAATGTGTAACAAAATGATAAATATAAAATTCAGAAAAATTGTGACTTCTTTGGGGAATCTATCAGGTTAGGGTTGCAAGAAGATACAGTAGGCTAAGATTAGAGCTGTATATACAAGAAGTCTCTATGTCATTGATGGTGTCCTACTTCAAAAATTTGGTGGTATGTCTTTTTATTATGTGTCCAAGTTACACTATATATTTTTTCTAGTGCATCTCAAGTATTAAACACTAAAAAAGTAAGAATCCACTGGACTTGGGAGAGCTCTGTATTCTTGCCCAGGTTATTTTGCTAACTTTCTCTGGGACCACGAACAAGTTACTTAACTTGTCTGATCTTTGGTTCCCTCATCTGTAACTGGAAAGACTGGGTAATTTCTAAAGTGCCTTCCAGTTCCAACAATCTTTAATCCCATGAGCCAAAGAACTAACATAGTATGTAAGTCAGGGAACTTCCCCAAGTAGCTTTCAAATTACATATTTTGACATAGACTCAAAAAAGAAAAGGAACGAAGAATATTAATCTGCCAAGTTATTCTTAATATATGGAAAATCCAAATAAGGAGAGACAAATAAAAAAGGTTTTATTTGGTTATTTGAAACTATATTGTTTTACCTCTGAGTCAAAGAGCTACTTGACCATAATCTCCCATATACCTTTCAAAATTGAAAAAAAATATATAAAAATAAGGATTTGTATAAACACTGAAATCTAGAGAAAAATAATACTCAAATGCCGAAAGTATCAATAAATACCTCCAGATATGGCACAGATTGGCTCATAGGAAGAGAGAAGGCACTGGGGCCAACTTTAAAAACTTCTTGCCCACCCTAAGCAGTAGTAGCACTTGAAATAAAAACAAAACTCCTTAGAAAAATCCCGTTAGCATTCCCTAATTAAGAGGACAGAGACAGACTGTGAGACATACAGACTCAAATCACTTCGACTTTTCACCAATGCTGATCAACATGATGGCAAATGATAGCATATTTATAGTGCATACTGTATGCCAGAGATATCTGAGCTCTTCAGATAATTAGCTTGTTTAGCTTGTTTAATCTTCACATCAGCCTCCAGTCGGTAGATACTAGTGTTTCCATTTTACAGATGAAGGATCTGAGGTATAGGGAATTTAAGTGATTCTCTATAGTTAGTGAGTGGCAGAGGCAACCTGCAAACCCAACCTTTTTGCTTCTAGCATCTGGTGCCTTAATCATAGAATTATACTATCCCTCAATGGCAAAAGAAAGTAGCTATATCTGGTGTCCATCACTGTAATAATACTGTGTAACAAACCAATCCAAAACTCATTGACATATAACAGTAGGCATTTATTTAGCTTATCAGTTTGTAGGTTGGTTGTTTAGACTATACTGGGCCATTCTCCTGGACTTGTCTGGGGATACAGCTAGGTCTCAGAGTTGACCGACTATTGTCTGCAGTACACACATCTAGGAGTTATTTTAGTATCATCTGCATGACTCAGCTCTCTTCTATGAATCTTTCATATCCTTCCAGCTGGCTAACCTAGGCGTGTTCTCCTGACAGACGTGCAAGAGCAGGTATGAACTCTCAAATGCCTCTGCTTGTAGTCATATCAGCACACATCTCCACTGGCCGAAAATATGTCACTCTTCCTATTTAGTGAGAGAAACTACAAGGAAAATGGCATGTGTGTAGGCGAGGTCTCATAGAAGAATTATCACAGAAGCTGTTTTGTGCACCTCTTAGCATGGCTATTATATGCATTATTAATTTACCATAATAGCCATGCTAAAAGGTGCACAAAGCAGCTTCTGTGGTAATGACAAGGCCCCTTCCTGAAGCTGTGAGCAGCAGCTCCTGGAAGAAGGGAGGCCTAACAGCATGTCATTTGGATCCAAGCTTTAAGACAACTAGATTCAGAAACGTGGCCTCCACGGAAGATTTTTCAATGAGAGAGGAAAAAATAAAAGCAGTAACACAAAGACAACCCCAGAGCTCTTCTATCCCTCCCTTCCTCAGGCTTCTAGATGACCGCAGTGGGTACTTATGTCAACCACTTAACATCTGAGGGAGAATTTGCACAGCCACCATAGAAAAAGGAAGGGGGCCTAAAGAGAGATTTATGAGGAACAGTGTTTTCAGTTTCTAATAGGATTTATAGTTACCCCATGGCACTCTGCAGAGCATCTCTGGTTGGTGGTTGTCTTTAGGCACTTGAGAGAATGTGGGTGTGCATTAGTCTGGGTATGGGTACTCATCTGTCTGTTCATATCTGAATCTTGCCTTTCCAGTCTGATTTTCACCATTTACTAAACAAGCACACAGAGTGGTTATCATGTAGCAGACTCTGGAGCTGTGCTGTGTTCTCAATCATTGAGGATCTCTTAGTCTGGAGCGCTGATTTTTCACCAGCTCCCAGGTAGAGGGATGTGTCTTTCAGGCCCAGGGTGCTCCTTGAAATATTTGTAGGAATTAAAGCAGCCTGATTATTGCTATTCTGTTTCCTAAGACTCCTCAGTCTCTGAACATGCTGAATGAGTGTAACCTCCTCTTAAGTATATCCAGCTAAATTTTTTTCTGATTCTCAGGGAATAGAGTTCTTATTCTCCTTCATAGAAAATAAGCTCTGTTCAGGAAAGGGGTGGCCTAAGTCTAGATGAGCTCATATAGCAATACTAACCGTTTTCAGAATCCACATCTGGAGATAGTAGGTTGTGAGGCACAAGGTGTCAGGTGTGATGAAGCTCAGACCAGCTCCCTGACTACACACCCTAGTTATGGCAGTTCTGACATCAAAGATGTCAAAAATGTGAAGTCACTATTGAAATGATCTTTTATACACTGAGTTCCCTACCTTCTGGTGGCCATTGCAAGAGGTCAAAAAGCAAGCGGTCAAAAATGAAAAGGTACCCTGTCATGAACAATATTAAATGTCTAAGAATATAACTTCCTGAACCTTTTTAGCTCAGCGTGCTTGGCCTAAGTCAAATGCTCTAAATGTATCTTACAAAGTAATTTCACATTTTATTGAATAAATTTAAACTGCAAATACCAACAAGGCATGCTTGTGCATAAGAAGTATAATAGCAGAGTATTTAGAGAGCCAAATGATACAGATAATGCATTGTGCTATGTTCAGAAAGTTTTAAAGAGGAACAATCATTTTCAAAAGAACCAGAAATCAGTCCGAGAGGATAAAAGTGAGAAAAGGAGGCTTAGAATACTTTTCAGAACCTCCAGTCAAGCATGGACATCCACAGAGTGACAATTTTTCATACAAATCAGGAGATTATGAGCTCTGAGATCCTTTCCCTTATCATGTGTATTAGAATCATTGTTGTTAAAACAAAAAACCAGAGAGATCCAAGATGGACGATCACTAGCAGCTCAGGATTGCAGCTCCCAGTAAAAGGGCAAAGAGCCAGTGGATGCCACACTTACCAATAAATTTTCGCTGCCCACAGACCAGGACATTCCCAGTGGAGGAGCCCCACGGGTCGCCAGTGCGACCCTTTCGGCTGGCGTGGCTTTTTTGCCGGCGCCTCGGCTTGGGGGCTCTTGGTGCGGAGTAAACGGGACTGAGTCTCCTTTTGGATGATGTTTGGAGCTCTGGGAAGTCAGAGCAGTCCATCCAGTTGACTGAAAAAGGGACTGAGAAGCCAGACCGGAGACCCCCGGGCAGAAACGCACCACGAATTTCA